>VXAL01016491.1:24463-44073 GCA_013399475.1 Chauna torquata | reverse complement strand
ATGTGCCCACACCCACCCAACCCCCCCCCCCCCCCCAAATATAATTTCTGATTTTTCCTAATGGAAAAAGGTGGGTCATCAAGATTAGTTTCTGAGCATCTTTTCTTTAGATTGTATTGATGTTCCTTTGGAAACGGATCCACCTCAGTGAATGAGGAAATCAAATTACCCTAAGATTTCTATTTCTTTTACCAGTAGTTTGTACTGTAGGATTGGCTTTTGTGGTCCTCACACTGTTGGAATCCAGCAGAGCACAGTCATACAAGTAATGAGTAAAAGTGTCAACACTCCTACGGGACCCTGTGGTGCCCAAGTTCTCTACAGAGACTAGGTCATGTGAGATTTATATGTGTAAGACTGAAATCCACCAAACCCAAGCAACTGAACAGACACCTTCCGAACTGGTCAGCAGAAAACTGCAAGAAGTGTATGGATTAGACATACACCTGTTTTCTTTGGAACTGATATGCATAGAAAATCTGGAGCAATGAGGATTTATTAGTGGATAGTGATCAGGTTAGGGACCATTTAAACAAACTGAAATTACACAAGTCCAGGGACCTGACATGGTGCACCCATGAGTGGTGATAGAGCTGACAAATACTATTGCAGGGCAACTCTTGATTGACAGATTGCATGGCTGGGGAATGTTCCTGAGGATGAGGAGAAATGCCATTCCTATTGCTAAGCAGGCAAAGAAGGAAGATCTGGAGAACTAAAGACTGGTCATCCTCATGTCAATCCTTGGGAAGGTGAAGGGGCAAGTAATCCTGATAAACATTTCCAAACACAAGAAGGACAATAAAATGGATGGGACTAGTCATTATGAATTTACAAAAGACAAATTTCATTATTGAGGAGGTAAAAAGACATGAGATTAAAATGGAAATTGAAAATACAACCAGCTATTTTTAAATCTGATATTTCATATTTATGGTAAATACACAAAACCTGATAGCAGAAATGAATGAAGAGTTACAGGAGTTGCTCACAGCTCTGGAACTCTATCAGCCAATAGAAATTTCTGCTTATTCTAGTTCTTTCTGGAGCAGTAGACCGTGTTTATCCTTTGATTCCTTTAGTTACACCTTTCGAAGATTCTTGTCCTATTTATTTGTCTTTCTCACTTCCTTTTCACATTCAGCTACTGCTACTTCAAACAGTCCTGTCAAATACTCTCTATTTTTACAGCTAGCACTGTGCCAGACACAGCCCATTCCAGCCAGTTCCAGCCAGGTCCGCAACCGACCCACCACAGGACACAGCTGAACCCATCAGCCACATGTGTGGCACCTCTCTGAAAATGATTTCAAGAAAGAGCAAAATGCCACATGGCAGAGTGAGGAGTGAAGAATAATATTGTGAGGAACAGCCCTGTGAACATCAAAGACAGAGAAAAAGGAGGGGAGTAGGTGCTCCAGGCATCAGAGCAGAAATTCCTGAATCATGTGGAGAGAAACATGCTGGAGCAGATATCCACCCTGCAGATAGTGGAGGAACCCATACTGGAGCAGGTAGATATTTCCTGAAGGGGCTGTGGCCTGTGCAAATCCCGTGATGGAGCAGGTTTATCCATGGCCTGCAGTCCATATTGGAGCAGGGGAAAAGTGTGAGAAGGAAGGAGCAGCAGAGAGGAACTATTACAGACTGACCATAACCCTCCATTCCTCAGGGCTCCTCTGTTGTGTGGGGTTTGAGGGGGAAGGTAGAGGAGTAGGGAGTGGAAGAGTGAAGCTGAGCATGGGAGAAAAAAGGTTAGGTGAAGGTGTGTTTGTCTTGAAGTTGAGCATGGGAGAAAAGGGTTAGGTGAAGGTGTGTTTGTCTTTGTTTATCACAATCCAAAGATATTTTAATTGGCAAAGATGTAAATTAATTTTCCCCAAGTCAAGACTGTTTTGCCCAGGATGGTAACTGGTAGGTAATCTCCCTGTCTTTATTTCACAGAATCATAGAATCACAGAATGGTTGAGGTTGGAGGGGACCTCTGGAGGTCATCTGATCCAGCCCCTCTGCTCAAGTAAAATCACCGTGTTGCCCATGTCCAGACAGCTTTTGAAGATCTCCAAGGAGGGAGACTCCACAACCTCTCTGCACAACCCCATTCCAGTGCTCCATCACCTGCACAGTAAAGAAGTGCTTCCTGATGTTTAGATGGAACCTCCTATGCTTCAGTTTGTGCTCATTGCCTCTTGTCCTGGCACTGGGCACCGCTGAAAAGAGCCTGGCTTCGTTCTGTTTGCCCTCTCTCTTCGGGTATTTTCACTCATTGATAAGATCCTCCCTGAGCCTCCCCTTCTCCAAGCTGATCAGCCTTCCGACTGTCTTAGCCTCTTATCATAGCGGAGGTGCTCCAATCCCTTGATCATCTTGGTGGCCCTCTGCTGGACTCTTTCCAGAATGTCCATTTCTGTCTTGTACTGGGGGACCCATGAACTTTTTCATCTTATCTTCTCACCCTGCCCTGTTTGAGGAGGAGGAGTGAAAGAGTGGTTGGTTGGTGTCTGACAGCTGGCCAAGGTCAACCCACCACAGGCAAGTAAAGATTTTCTAGAGGGAGGTTTTCTTGCCACTTTTTTGGAAGTACAAGAATCTTCTGCCCTGTATAGATTTTGTAGGAAGTACAGAAAGGCAACAATCACAATAGTTATTAATTTGTTATGAATACCATTAGTACCAGAAAGTATATTCCCCATCTTTCTCCAGTGAGGCAGAACAAGACTGAGGTCTTTATTTAGACCTGTTGGGTTGCAGTTATCTGAGAAGTCTAGTTAACCTAAAGCAACAGAAGAAGACGATGAATGCAGAACATGTCAGAAATGCATTTCCATGCACTCCCTTGCAAAAATCATTATGTCCTGGGTTGAGACAGTGAGGGCTGCAAATATCTATAGGGGGGCAGAAATTCAGAACTGTGCTGACAGTAAGTAGATGAGAATCTGTTATTAAATGCCACAGTTAGGAGGGGAAAAAAAAAAAAAAAGCACAAAGAAAGTTAAAGCTTGGCTGGAAGAAAATGGATCTATATGGCTAGGAGTAAATCCATAGAGGAATACCAGCACCTTGGTGCCTCAGTAGACGAAGATGACAATCTCTTGACAGCTTGTAAAAGGTATGCATCAGGTGCTACTTCCACAACCCAGATATTGTATTATAAAACTGTTGTGTGGTAGGGTACAAAGTACAGTCTTTTTTCATTCTGTTGCCACTTTGTGCAGGACACTGTGGAAGGCAATTCATTATTAAGTATCCATATACATATACTGTTACTCATGGGATCAATTTATTTAAGCAACTCAGTTGGCTAAAACTGCATGAAATGAATATTCAATTAAATCTGTTTTGGATCTCATTCAGATATTCAAATAAGCTAAACCTTTGATTTGTTCATTTGTGAAATAAGCTCGTTTATATGGGTATAAAATGGCTACACACAATGGGTAAACTCTGATCTCTGATTCACACATGTGTAGCAACTAGAAGTAGCATAATCCAGGAATTTGAGAACCTAGCAACAGTATCTGCACTGAACTGTTGCTCTGCTGGGACTTTTCAGTCTTCCAAAAGCACGTTAGGACAGACATGCTTGTCTTGCATGTCTGTGCTTGAAGATAATGCAAATGCGGCATTGAAATGTATAACAGTTCCTAGCACACCTGATCTTTACTTTCTTTTCTGAAACTCTGTAATACAGTCTGTAAACACAGACTGATGTTTTTCAGCTTTTCAGAGGGTTTTTCAGCTTGTGATTTATTTTTATTTTTATTTTTATTTATTTTTATTTTTATTTATTTGTGTGTGTGCATAACTAACTTTGGGCACTTATTTCAAAACTTTTGAAGGCCTTTTTAAAAATCAAGCCCTTCCAGATTTCTCAAATTAGGTTCTTATCTTAAGCTAGAGAATCACAAAATCTTTGGTAAAAACTTTAGATGCTATGTAAAATTTACACACAGACTTAAATAAATAAATACTAGTTTCATGTAAGTATGACAAAGTGCATACTTACCTGGTCAAGATCGGAAGACCATCTGTCTAGACGCATCTTCATTGTACTAGGTGAAAAACTTGTGCTTCAAATGAACATTCGGTAGTGATTAGGCAGGATGGATATTCCACAGGAACAGGATGGGGAGGAACTAACTTTTATTTGTTTGTTTGTTTGTTCGTTTGTTTCTGGAAAAACACAGTCTAACTGGGAGACAGAGTTTGTGATCAACTTCTGACTACCTTGTGTAGCAGTGACCTGTTCAGAAACTGATAGCATCCTATGTGTAGCATGATTTCCTGTCTGAAAAGAATCCATTTATTCCAAATCCGAGAGGGTAGGCTATGACATTTCACACGGAAAAAAGGCAAATCATGTTGTAGGGCATGTGATAGATGACACAGGAGGAAACAGGTAAAAACATCCTTGAGTGGTATTTTTTCTGACACATATAGTAGACAGGGGTGCTGTTACTTTTGCTTTCACTGAAGCTGATAGTAGGTTACTTGCTCAGTGAGAGCAAGACTGGTGACAGAACTGAAAACACAGACCACCCCTGCAAAACCAAATCTAATATCTACAAGGTTTACTTGGAAGGCTGAGTAGACCATTGCAGTGACTTACCCTGAATTAAAGAAGTGCCTGCTGCTTCAGAGATGCTATATTAATTTCAGATTCAGTTATATTACTCCATAATTCTGTCAGCTTTGATATATCCAATTCATAAACAAGCAACACAACTGCACATATACAAGCATTTAATGACTATAAAAAAATAATTTTTTTTTTTTAAACATATGTTAGACAGATCCTGTGCTTTCTTTCTTTTCTTTCTTTCTTTCTTTTTTTTTTTTTCCCCCTAGGAGGACTGTTGTATGTCTCAGTTTAAAGACTAAATTCTATTCTTCCTTGAAAAGTGAAAATGGTTATAGAGAGGTGAAATATGTTCTAAAATGGAGAATACTTTTTGCCAATGAAAATGATATCCAGATGAGATCTAGAAACACATGTAATTTTAAATGAAGAACATCTTCCTAATTGGACTACTGTCAGATGAAAAGGGTGAAAATACTAAATAATCATTTACTCATTTTAAAACCTATCATAATAAGTGAGAAACAGAGTGACAAAACACATATATTTTTTTTCCCCTGTAAAGAAACCTCAGGTCTATTCATTCTGGAAAAACTCTGGGGGAGTGAAGTTAGGAACAAAAAGAAAACTTAGCTTAAGAAAAGGATCCATGCTTCCAACCTGAATGATTCTGTGGACTGTTTTTGTCCTATGTTTCATTTCCATTTGGTAGAAGCGAAGCAGGCATGCTGCTCAGCAAAGGATCCACTTGACAGCAGGAGCAATGAGGCTTGACTACACAAGATGGGGGAATAGATTTGATATTAGAAACAGAAGGCAAGGACATCTCCTGACTGAAATGGTATTGCTGACACACTGCATATGTTGCAAGTTTGGGGAGAGAATCTCCTTCTCTGTGGGTTGTACGTGATACCATTTTCAAAGATACAGGTTGCAAAAAACAATTAGGCAAAAAAAGCAATGTAAAATGTTAATCTGTGAAAATTATCCACAGATAATCCTCTTCTTTCTTCCTACAGATTCCTGCAGAATTCCTGTAGTTTCCTGTAGATCTACCTGGCTGGGTAGAGTGCTAGAGTCATATTTAAAAGTTCTCTGTTCTTGAAAAAAGTGACTTTAGCTTCATTTGGTTGAAACATATCCATATTACTTAGAATGCTGCAACATCTTTCGACAAGTCAGACCTCAGACATTTGCTCTATTGAACTGGCCATTGTCACAGTCTTCCCTGAAGATATTTTTGAAGCGGGTATTTATTCTATCACAGCCATGTCTCGTTCATAAAGAAAAAGACGTATAAACGCTTTACAAAAAAATGTTGAAGACTCTGAAATAGAGGCCTGAAGAGAACAGGATTTTCTGTCAGCTGAGAACATTGAACTGATTATATTTAACTCCTC
Organism: Chauna torquata; assembly: GCA_013399475.1. Classification (NCBI taxonomy): domain Eukaryota; kingdom Metazoa; phylum Chordata; class Aves; order Anseriformes; family Anhimidae; genus Chauna; species Chauna torquata. Next base: position 38,094 of record VXAL01016491.1, on the reverse strand, counting down.
TGTTCTGTTTAGTAGCTTCTTATTATTACTAGACCTTCCAACTCCATAGGCCATTGTAAGACCTGGTAATGGGAGTATATATTTATTTTCTTTACTATTTTCTGCCATGTGAACTAATAATAATTTGCAATTTCTTTCACCAAAGGGGGCCTATTACCCCAGGAAAACTGATCATTCATGCTTCAACCATGTGCTCTATTTTCTTTTTGGACTGACAGTTTACTTATTGCAATAATCATGAATCCAGACTAATAAACTATTAACAAGTTCAATAAATTCCTATATATCAGGTAAGACCTTCTCATTCCTGCAGCAGACCCCATAGAAAAAAGTGTTGAATAACTACATGAAACAGGAGATGTCAACAGCTGTAAAGCTAGCTGCATTACTTCATAACACCAGAAGCAGAAGGTTGTAGAACAAAAACATTAACTAAAAGTAGATTATAAAAAATATCTTTTACAATGTAATAATAGAAAGAATCCCTTCAGATATCACATGGTAGCTGTAGGTCTTTGTTTCATCCTAGCATTTCGACAGAAAACATCTTTCTAGATAATTTCTCTCTTGTAAAATGAGAAGTTAATTCTAGTGTTCACTAATGGTTCCTGTGAATATGTGTCTCTTGAACTTTTAACTGAATTGCATTTAGACTTTTCTTTTTCTGCATTTATATAATTGCATTTTTCTTGCTATTTCATTCCTCTCCTGTTTCTTTTGCAATGATTTTTTTTGTGAAATATTCAGTATTTTCTTGTAGAACTTATACAACAGAGTTGTATACAACAAAGCTGACACATGCTTGTGATAATTTAAAACAGAGTCTCTTTTCTCCCAGCATCATACTTAAAATCAAGAAGCAATACCCTAGCAATCTTATCTTTGGGATTTCTACCTCTTTGTCATTACAGTGCCTAGTAAAATTATAGAGAAGATTATTCTGGGAGATATCGAAAAATACCTGAAAGACAATGCAGTCATTGATGCTAGCCAACATGGGTTCATGAGTGGAAAGTCCTGTTTAACTAACTTGATTCCCTTTTATGACAAAGTTCCCCATCTAGTTGACTAAGGGAAGCCAATAGACATGATCTTTTTTGATTTCAGCAAAGCTTTTGATACTGGTTCTCACTGGTATCCATCTGGACGAAAAGTCCAGTACACAGCAAGACAAGTACATAACACAATGAGTGAAGAACTGGCTTACAGGTGGAGATCAAATTGTTATAGTTAACAGGGCTGCATCAGGCTCATGGCCAGTCAGTAGTGGAATTCCACAGGGCTCCATTTTAGGGCCAGTTCTCTTTAATGCTTTTATAAATGATCTGGATGCCTGACTTTAATGCACACTAAGTAAGTTTGCAAATGATNAGGTATGCTAAGTTTGCAGATGACACTAAATTGGGAGGAGCTGTTGACTCCCTTGGGGGTAGAGAGGACTTGCAGAGAGATCTTGACAAATGAGAGGGCTGGGCAATCACCAACAATATGATGTTTAACAAGAGCAAGTGCCAGATTCTGCACCTGTGTTGGGACAATCCTAGATATATGTACAGACTAGGGGACAAGAGTCTGGAAAAGAGCACCATGGAAAGGGATCTGGGAGTTCTGGTTGATGGCAAGTTGAATATGAGTCAACGGTGTGCTCTGCCAGCTAAAAGGGCCAATTGTATCCTGGGGTGCACTGGGAACAGTATAGCTAGGCAGTGGAGGGAAGTGATNCTGAAGAGAACAGGATTTTCTGTCAGCTGAGAACATTGAACTGATTATATTTAACTCCTCTGTTCTGTTTAGTAGCTTCTTATTATTACTAGACCTTCCAACTCCATAGGCCATTGTAAGACCTGGTAATGGGAGTATATATTTATTTTCTTTACTATTTTCTGCCATGTGAACTAATAATAATTTGCAATTTCTTTCACCAAAGGGGGCCTATTACCCCAGGAAAACTGATCATTCATGCTTCAACCATGTGCTCTATTTTCTTTTTGGACTGACAGTTTACTTATTGCAATAATCATGAATCCAGACTAATAAACTATTAACAAGTTCAATAAATTCCTATATATCAGGTAAGACCTTCTCATTCCTGCAGCAGACCCCATAGAAAAAAGTGTTGAATAACTACATGAAACAGGAGATGTCAACAGCTGTAAAGCTAGCTGCATTACTTCATAACACCAGAAGCAGAAGGTTGTAGAACAAAAACATTAACTAAAAGTAGATTATAAAAAATATCTTTTACAATGTAATAATAGAAAGAATCCCTTCAGATATCACATGGTAGCTGTAGGTCTTTGTTTCATCCTAGCATTTCGACAGAAAACATCTTTCTAGATAATTTCTCTCTTGTAAAATGAGAAGTTAATTCTAGTGTTCACTAATGGTTCCTGTGAATATGTGTCTCTTGAACTTTTAACTGAATTGCATTTAGACTTTTCTTTTTCTGCATTTATATAATTGCATTTTTCTTGCTATTTCATTCCTCTCCTGTTTCTTTTGCAATGATTTTTTTTGTGAAATATTCAGTATTTTCTTGTAGAACTTATACAACAGAGTTGTATACAACAAAGCTGACACATGCTTGTGATAATTTAAAACAGAGTCTCTTTTCTCCCAGCATCATACTTAAAATCAAGAAGCAATACCCTAGCAATCTTATCTTTGGGATTTCTACCTCTTTGTCATTACAGTGCCTAGTAAAATTATAGAGAAGATTATTCTGGGAGATATCGAAAAATACCTGAAAGACAATGCAGTCATTGATGCTAGCCAACATGGGTTCATGAGTGGAAAGTCCTGTTTAACTAACTTGATTCCCTTTTATGACAAAGTTCCCCATCTAGTTGATTAAGGGAAGCCAATAGACATGATCTTTTTTGATTTCAGCAAAGCTTTTGATACTGGTTCTCACTGGTATCCATCTGGACGAAAAGTCCAGTACACAGCAAGACAAGTACATAACACAATGAGTGAAGAACTGGCTTACAGGTGGAGATCAAATTGTTATAGTTAACAGGGCTGCATCAGGCTCATGGCCAGTCAGTAGTGGAATTCCACAGGGCTCCATTTTAGGGCCAGTTCTCTTTAATGCTTTTATAAATGATCTGGATGCCTGACTTTAATGCACACTAAGTAAGTTTGCAAATGATACTAGATTAGGAGGAGCTGTTGTCTGTGTTGAGGGTGGAGAGGCCTTGCAGAGAGATCTTGATAGATTAAAGGGCTGGACAATCACCAGATGTACAGACTAGGGGACAAGAGTCTGGAAAAGAGCACCATGGAAAGGGATCTGGGAGTTCTGGTTGATGGCAAGTTGAATATGAGTCAACGGTGTGCTCTGCCAGCTAAAAGGGCCAATTGTATCCTGGGGTGCACTGGGAACAGTATAGCTAGGCAGTGGAGGGAAGTGATTGTCCTGATTTACTCTGTGCTGGTGCGGCCTCACCTTGAGTACTGTGTGCAGTTTTGGGCACCACCATATAAAAGGACATCAAATTATTACAGAACATCCAAAGGAGTGCTAGAAAGATGGTGAAGGGTCTAGAGGGTAAGATGTATGAGGAGCGGCTAAGGCTGCTTGGTTTGTGCAAGCTTAGAGAAGTGCAAAGTGCTGCACATGGATTGGGGCAGTCCCAGACATGAGTACAGACTGCGAGAAAAAATCACTGAGAGCAGTCCTGTGGAGAAGGACTTGGAGATTCTGATGGACGAGAAGCTCGCCATGAGCTGGCAGTGTGCACCCACAGCCCAGAAGGCCAACCATATCCTGAGCTGCATCAGCAGAGGTGTGGCCAGCAGGTCAAGGGACGTGATTGTCCCTCTCTGCTCTGCCCTTGTGAGGCCCCACTTGGAGTACTGCATCCAGGTCTGGGGTGCCCAGCACAAGAAAAATATGGATCTGTTGGAGTGGGTCCACAGGAGGGCCATGAAGATGATCAGAGGCCTGGAGCACCTTTCCTGCGACAAAAGACTGAGAAAACTGGGGATGTTCAGCCTGGAGAAGAGAAGGCTCCAGGGAGACCACATTGTAGCCTTTCAGTACTTGAAGGGGGCTTATAAAAGAGATGGAGGGGAACTCTTTACTCAGGCAGATAGTGATGGGACAAGGGGGAATGGTTTTGAACTAAAAGAGGGGAGATTTAGATTAGATGTTAGGAAGAAATTCTTTACTCAGAGGGTGGTGAGACACTGGACCAGGTTGTCCAGAGAGGTTGTGGATGCCCCATGCCTGGAGGTGTTCAAGGCCGGGTTGGATGGGGCCCTGAGCAACCTGATCTAGCGGGTGGCAACCCTGCCCATGGCAGACTATTTGGAACTAGATGATCTTTAATGTCCCTTCCAACTCAAGCCATTCTATGATTCTTTGATTCTGCGAGAAGAGAAGGCTGACGGAAGATCTCATCACGGTCTACAGCTTCCTCACAAGGGGGACCAGAGGGGGAGGCACCGATCTCTTCTCTCTGGTAGCCAGCAATAGGACCCAAAGGAATGACATGAAACTGTGACAGGGGAGGTTCAAGTTGGATATTAGGAAAAGGTTCTTCACTGAGAGGGTGGTTGGGCACTGGAACAAGCTCCCCAGGGAAGTGGTCACAGCACCGAGCCTGCTGGAGTTTAAGAAGCATTGGGACAATGCTCTCAGAAATACATTTTGTTTTTTGGGTGGTCCTGTGTGAAGCTAGGAGCTGATTCTATGATTCTATATTTCTATAAAGAGAACTGATTTGACTTTTTGTCGAACACCTGCTTATACCGTACCTTTCCTCCAGCACTCTTCCATATGAAAAAAGTCAACCAAGAGATGCATCATTTACAATACCAACTTTGTTGACCCTTCTCGTGTAGTTTTTGTGCACACTCAGTTTTTTGGGGGTAGGTATGCTGCAAAATAAACATTGATAAACATTTCTATAGATCACCTAATCTTTAAACAAAAAAAGGGTTGCCTGAAAACTAAGGAAAAGCTATGTAACTAATGCTTAAAAATATATATATTGTTTTAAATATCCATACCTGGCAGAGATATCCATACCTCTCCTAGACTGAAAAGGAAACCCTAAATTTGATTTCATTTGAAACATTTGGCCAGCTTTTTCTTAGCACTTCAGTCCTTCCCCCCACCCCTCAACTCCTCACCCCACCCCCCCAAAAATTGTCACAGGCTTAATGGCTGATCTCTTGTGATATGGCACAAAGAGTGTGTTGATTGATGATCTTTTTGAAATGGAAATGCACTGAAAGTACCATAATACTTTGAGAATATGTCTCCAAATTCATTTGAGTCTGTTGGGTTCTTATATGGCAACAGTAAAAGCCTAGTGGAGTTATTACCCACTCACATAATTTGAACATATCCCTACACATCCTGCTTGGAGTTGAAACCAGATTCCTTTTTAAGTCAACGCATCTTCAGGTGGACAGCTGCAGAACAGATTTCAAATGTCCAAAATCAGACAAGATGTCTATCAAACAAAAATCTGCATCCAGCAACCTTCTTGCCTAGGAACAGCTTTAGGAAAGCTGTAAGATACTAGGCCTCCCTGTGTTTCACTTGAGAGTTGTGTATCTGATCACACATAGCACTACTGGTGCGCACAGCTCTTTATTCTATCTGCCTCATTCTAGTCAAGAATCAGTACATTCATCAGTCATATTTGCCCAAAGGAAATCCTTCTGCTAGATGCTCACTGCACACACAGCAGAAAATACTGTGTATGTCCCCAGGATTCTGGGCTTCTCACAAACAGTAGTCTGATCACTTTTGGTAATAGCAGCACTCAACACTTTGTTAGAATAGTTGCTTAACATTATGAAAGAGGGATTCTGCTTACTTATGTGCTTATGTAGCACATAACCCACATAATCCATAGCCTCTCTCCTCGCTTCAAGCCTCTCACCACCTACCTTAGGGAAACAGGACTAGTAGCCTCAGGCAGTTTGTATGGAAACGTTGGTTTTTTTTTTTTTTTTTGTCTGTAAATTATGTTTACAGCCAGAAAGTTGTATGAGTCTCTGAGAGGAGGAAAAGAGAATTTACCGAGTGACCTACAACTCTTTACAAATTTATCGAATCTAAGCCTTGATATGCTGGCTATTTCTGGAAACAAACATTTCTAGAAAACTCACACTTTTCCATCTTAAGAAATCTGACTAAGATTTAAATAAACGTTTATGCATCTATATGGTTGTCTGTTGTGAAACACTGACTTTACTGACACTCTTTGTTAGCTTAAAGAACGTAGAGTAGAAATTGGGCAATGAAAATAAAATACTCACCTCCATAGACAGAAACAGGGTGGAAAAATGGCAAAAGTACTATACCAAGATATGACGGAATTTAAATTAACAAAAGTTTTGCCTCTGACAATGAAAAAAAAACCCTCTCATATCTCTTGTTACAATGGAGGGATGTTCAACATTGTAAAAAGTATTTATCTTATTTCTTTGCAGTCTTCTAAATCCAGATTTGCTGTGCTTTTTTATCCTATTTTCATAAAAGGTCTGAGACACTCTTATTTTCCTGCATAGCACCTAATGGACTCTTGTCCTTGAAATGTAAACTGACTGAAAAGTAGACATTATTAAAGTATTATGGAATACTGGGATTATGTTTTTGTGGAATTTGTCCTGGTTTCCAAAGTATGTTTCAAATATGGACATGCAGCACTCTACTAGCAGTCTCAGCAAAGCTTCATATTTTCTGGCTATGTCAGGTAGCTCACCATACCCCATTTGTAGAATGACATTCAAAAATTGATTAAACTCTTCAGTATGACTTCACATGGGCAGATGACAAATGTACTTGCCTTCACAGATCACTTAGTAATCGTTATGTATCACCAATAACACGTACAGCGCTGCCAATCAGTTGTCATCTTTAAAACTTTAACCACAAAAGTTTATACTTTTTTCAATCTTTGATAACACCACTGTGTAATATAGAGCCAAGACCCTACCTCACCAGGATGTCTAACTAAGCAAAAACAAAAACAAAAACAAAACCCAACACTTTCAAACTCCAAAACCTTTATGCATGACTTTCCAAGCAACAGAAAGTTGGGAAAAACATGGTGTCCATCAAAGCCATGTTTCTTGTCTGACTATCAGTATACTAATAAAGCATCTGCAATTGATTTAATTGTGCTAAGGAGCCAATGAATGAAACCAATGTTAAAGATTACAGGAGGTCAATGGGAGCAGTATCAACACCTCTTTTGCATCAGTTATTTCTCTGAATAAATTGTTCATGTATCAATGTTATCTATCTTCGTTACTCTTTTGTTTAGTAAAATGAACAGCCCCCCATAAATGATGAAGTCCTTTATTATTTAATCAGCCACTAGAGACATTAATTTCTCTGTGCATTACATTGCTGAAGAAATCATCACATATTTTAAAAATACTGGAAAAGAAAAGAAATTTTATGGAGAAAGAAAATGAAACTTCAAATGGCTGCTGCTGTAAGACCTAATTCATTAACAACCTAGGGCCTAAGATGTTGTTTATTCTCCAGTTCGTAACACATGTTGCTGTGTTCAAATTTAGTTGCTTTTGACTTCTGGGACATGATTTTTGCAAAAGCACCAACACATCTCGTTAATATCAATCCTCATCTATCCAGGTTACTAACTTGGTCCCTGGCTCTCTTGATGAACTATACAAGTATCAAAAGTCCCTTGTAACAAAGACAATGGTGAGAAATGCCTGATCATATTTTTAGACATCAGCTTGTGAGGCAAAGAAACAGACCAAAAATAAGAGGAATATTATTTCCCATTTTCTTGGTCACTTTCTTGTTTTATTCAGTTACTTGAATTTGAGGCTTAGCACTGTTACAGCCAGAAATCAGTCCTTGTGCTCATGTGCCAGAGACCAGCTTCTTAAATGGTACCAGTTGAGAGACATCATCAACTTAAGAAGACTGGTGCCTGCTAGTCCAACTGTGAATCATCAGCTCAAATCAAGAGATTTCAAAGCCAAGCTGAATGTTTTGTGTTTTGTTTTTGTTGGTGGTGGTGGTGGTTTTTTTTTTTAGTTTAGTTTCATTAGAGGGAAGAATAATCCCCCAACTTAATATTTCTTTGTAGTTCATTCCCTCTTGATTTCAGGCAAGAGCAATGGCTAGACTTTATAGAGAATTTTGCCTCTCTGACAGTACAGAATGGCACGGAAAAAAAGGAATGAGAGCTAAATAGACAAAATGAATAAAAAGTCATTCTGCAAATCAAGTGGGTGTAAAAAAATGCAGCAGGGGAGAAGGAAGGCAGTTTAAATGGGAAGATCAGTTTTGGGAATCTGTGTACAGCATTTTCTTCTTAAGCTGTAACTGAACAGAAATCTTAGGTTTCACCAGTCACTCCACTCTTGATGATTTATGTAAAAACAAATTGTTTACAAACAGGACAACTGCACTAAAAAATCTTTATTCTTGTGTTTTTTTGAAATTGCTTTTGACATGGATAAAGATTTGAGGAGAAAAAGAGCCACAGTTCTGCTACCTGTTTGATTTCATGCTGATTTTAATTTTAAGCTATACTAATAACTACTGTATCTAAAGGCCTGGATCATTACCTGTTCAGCCTCCCATTCCAAACATTTCACGTGAAGAGTTGTTCCCACTTTTAAAACTCAGTGGAGAAATAGTGACTGTAATGAATCAGATCTACTCTTCGGCTTGAACTCATTGTTTTTGTCTTCCTCTGTCAGACACACGCTGACTAATAAGTTGTGTGCCAGATTTACATGCATAGATGGCTATATAATGGACAGCATTTTAGATAAGATTTACAACAGTTTAATATCAGTAGTTCAGAACACTTAAGAAAAGGTAAACAAGTTATCATACAGCCAGCAATTAGGATATATATTGCTGTGCAAATCAAACATAAACAATCCAGATTTAATTATCCTGGGGCATCTAGAATCATCAGAGGAGATTCAGATGAAGAAGATAAGGCCACATTTCATTGCAGCCCCTTCATTTCACACTCTAGTCTGATAATACAGGGTTAAGGTCTTTCATACTGAGACGTCATTTGATTCCTTGCTCTCAGGCCTCTTTCACTTTAGCTATATTCATAACATTTGCATTTTCACAGATAATGGAGAGTTAATTCTCTTTCCCTTGGCATCTATATACTAAAACAAAATTCAAAGCTAAGTTCCTTAGATGTCTGTGTGCACTGTCAACAAATTACAAGATTACAAGCACATACACCTTCTCTCAGCCTCTTCAATTTCAATATTTTCTTGAAAAAAAAAACCAAAAACAAAGTGAATATATCAATGATTGTATAAACACTTGCATTTCATACTTGGCTGCAAAGAGTGTTATTTTTGGAGAATTTAACAGAAGCATTTGGTTTCAAAAGTGGCTAAATACATGGGGGTGGGAGGTTGGAAGGGAATGGGAGAATGAATGGATGATGCATGCAGTGACACACCACTGTTTCTGTATCACTTCTTAATATGTGAGAGGCCATGATTTCTGTCCCATTGTTTTTATAAAAAATGTTGTTTCTGGTTCTGACAATTATAATTGTTTTTATTTTGCCAAATGAATAGTCAAAAGAGGAGTTAAATAAGTGCAGCAGTCATGATGTTAGTGACTGTTCTGCTGCTAACTGTCCAGGTTCAGCTTACTCTGGGCAGATCAGAGAAAGTTCCCCAAGCTGAACAGCAGGAGAGTGACCACTGTCAGCCCAATGTCACCACCCACCATGCGTATCCAGGTATGGTGATTTCTCCCAGAGCAAGCACTAGTGCAAGGAACCTTCTGTAGGTTACTGCACATCAGCCTCTGGAGAAAAACTCTTTCAGAAATTAAACTGTCTCCCCTGGGCTGGATTTTAATGCTGATTTGGAAGGGAAAGGCTTGCCTATGACCAAAGGCCTAAATGACCCATTCACTAGTTCTCATTGTCAAAATGTCACCACAACTCTTGACAGAATCAAGATATATCAAAGTAAATACTTTTCTGTGTTTGTATGAAATACACAAGTGCAATAAGACATATCATGGGCCAGTGGACAGGAAAATGAAATTATTGTATTAATGTGACTTTTTATTTATAGCTGGATTTTTTTCACAGTTCTGACACTTAGTATCCACAGATCCACAGTCTGGAAAAGATCTGATTTACAACTGATTACAACAGCCTTTCAGATGAGTCTCTGGAAAGAAAGCATGGGCAAACCTTATGGTAGGAATATTTGCTTAAACCTGGTGACCCTTCCTCCACCAGCCTGCCTAGCCTCCAGGGTTCCTCATTGTCAACCAGAGCCTGTCCATCCAGCCCTGAGTCTCATGTGCCATGTGTCCAGCTCACTACCCATTCTCCACTTCCCCTGACATAGTTCCAGTAAAACTACAGCATTTAAATAACCCTGAAAGTTCTTTGCAAGTCTCCTGTGAACCCAGACCTCCATAAGGTGTAATGACACACCTTGCTGTGAGGTGAGGCTGCTGCCAGGGCCCTGAGAGTATTCACAGCCCTTACTGTCTCTGTCTGGCTTCCCCAGGACTTCCACCACCACGGCCCAGGACCCAGCTTCCACTCCTGTGACCATTATCCCCTGCCCCAGCAAGGTCACAGCAGGGCCAGTCTCCAGCTTCCCACAGCCCTGACCTGCCTGGCCATGGGCACCACCGAGCTGGGCCTATGTGCCAGCCTAGCCTCTGTCTTACCCCATCCCCATGGAGGTGCCTGGTGCCCAAGGCTGGGGCTGTCTTGGTGGCCCCTGGCTGACCTGCTCCTGGCTGGGGTGGTGGGGCAACCTGGGCTGCCAGGTCCTGCCCAGCTTCTCCTGCCATGGGGAGTCCCACTGTTCCCACCTTGTGCCAGACACAACAGGATTTTGTGCTGAAAACTATTTTTATCAATGCTATTATCATCCTATATCTGTGTGGAGAAGAAATGTGTCCAATCTAATTTTATCTAATCTCTTACATAATGCCTCCTAAAACATGAATTAAAAGTATTTGTACTGGTAGGAGAAGGAGCTCTACATTTTGATTTAGATTTGGCTAATCATAATCCTGCCTCCTATCAGGAGTTTTTTTGTTAATATGAATTTAATTCTTAAGAGTTTTTTTTTTTTTTCTTAAAACCATCTTGGTCATTACGTCTCTTATGAAACCTGATTTATACAAATAGACCAGACTCTATCAAAATTTAAGTATCAGTCACTGCACCAGTACAGTTCACCATTGTTAAAATTACTAGAGCGAGCTAATACGATCCCACAAAGTGTGGGGAAATAGTGATGTGAGTAAGATCACCAACTTATTCCAGTGCTTATTCAGAATTTAAGAACGTTTTGACAACTGTATATCTCTCAGCAATATTTTCTTTTGTGGATTCACCAAGTTTAATGCACATTGACAACTATTATTCAGCTCCAAAATTGGCTTTCACTGTGGTAAAAACTTCCAGTGTCCTTAGCAGACTGGAGTAACATAGGAAACTCTTCAGCCTTTATGTTTTGGACATTGGTTACTTTTTCTCAGATAGGTAATCATGAACAGGCAACTATGGGGTATCAGCAACCAGTGAGAGAGATCAGTGGTGAACTATGTGAAAAAATATTCATGAAATTAGTATGTATTCATTCAGTCTGTTTCTGACTGACTAGGTAGACAGCTAGCTCCTGCCTCACCTGTTATGATGTTAAGGATGCAGACAGTATACTCAGAATATGCTAAACATCATAGAGTTAGGAAAGTATCCAAGGCCACTTTAGCCACATATGTGGTCAGAGGCAGTGGTCAGGCCACCCCCTGTTTCACATTAGACTAATAATAATACCAGACTGTCAAAATCCCTAGGCCAATTATATACAGTGCCAAAGATATGCCAAAGACCCTCAGGAAGAGGAAAGCGCTGGATGGGTAAGAAGATGACTGTAACTTCCATCTGGACTGAATGAAAAACAAAACAAAACAGAGTGGGATATGGAAGATCCTGTTAATTTGCTTCTTTCTTCAACTAGGGATCTGGATATTCTGGAATCCTGCTACCAGGAACATGAGGTAGTTCCAGGGTTGGAGCCTCACTTGGGCTACACGCTGCTTTACATATGCAGTTTGGCTATATGTAGCATGTAGTTTAGAGCACCAGAAAAGCCTCAGAAAGCAGCAAAGATGTTTGAAGACCTTATTCTTTCTGAAGAGCTTTACACACTCAGTCTCTCATGTATATCAGAAGGATACTGCTTAAATGAAAATTATTTTAGAGGAGGAAGTAAATGCCTGCTTACTTACTCCTCCAGACTGCATGAGGCTGGGGAATGTGATCATATTTCATAGTAGTTAGGACACTCAGTCATGAAATCTGAGTGATACCTCATACTACTCACTGAAATGAAATCAGATGATCAAGGAACCAACACGGACAGGTGCACAGCTATACCTGGGAAAAGGAAGAACTGGTCGGAAACAAGAAAGTCAGAGGCAGCCTTGGCTGCAGTGAGCATGAGATGGTGAAGTTTAGGAGGAGAGAACAAGACAAAAAGCATGACTACAACCTTGGATTTTTGGAGAGCAGATTTCAACCTCTTCAGAGGTCTGCATGGAGGAATCTAAGGGATGCAGCCCTGCAAAGAAGAGGGTTCCACACGAGCTGGTTAATATTCAAAGATCACCTGCTCCATGCTTAAGAGAAATCCAACCAAAAAAAGTAGGAAATCAAGAAAGTGAAGCAAGAGGCCTGCATGGATGGGCAAGGAGCTCCCATCTGAACTCAAACATCAAAGGAACTGCATAAGAGGTGGAAGTAGGGACAGGAGATCCAAGAGACAAATAGGGTTGCAATTCCATCTTGTAGGGATAGGGTTAGGAAAGCCAAAGCTCACCTGGACATTAATCTGGCAAGGGGTATGAAGGGGAACAAGAAGGGATTCTACAACTATATGAACAGCAAAAGGAAGACTGCAGGGGAACTGGTAGAAAATGACAAGGAAAAAGTCAAGGTAGTCAGTGCTGTTGCTTCTGTCTTCATCAGTAAAACAGGCCTTCAGGAATCCCACCTCCAAAGACCAGAGTGAAAGTCTGAGCAAGGAAGGTTTACCTTAGTGAAGCAGGACCAGGTTAAGGAGCACTTAAACAAACTGGACATATGTAAGCTCATGGGGCCTGACAGGTTGCACCCACAAGTGCTGAGAGAGCTGGTTGATGTCATTGTGAGGCTACTGTCAAATATTTTTCAACGGTCGTGGTGACTGGGAGAGGTTCCTGAAGACAAGAAGAGAGAAAATGTCACTCCTGTCTTCAAGAAAGGCAAGAAGGAATATTCAGGGGACTACAGGCCAGTCAACTGCACCTCAGTCCTTGGGAAGGTGATGGAGAAAATCTTTCTCAATAACATTTCCTAACAAGTGAATGACAAGAAGTTTCTGGGGATTAGCATAGATTTACAAATGGGAAATCATGCTTAACAAACCTGAGAGATCTGCTAAGGTGACTTACCTGATGGACAAGGGAAGAGTGGTGGATGTTGTTTACCTCAGCTTTACTATTACTTCTTTGACTCTGTTTTCCATAACATGATCACAAACAACCTGACAAAGTATGGATTACTTATGTGTGCAATGTGGTGGAATGAAAACTGACTGAATAATTGCACCCAGAG
>VXAL01016491.1:11379-24022 GCA_013399475.1 Chauna torquata | reverse complement strand
TACTGCTTAAATGAAAATTATTTTAGAGGAGGAAGTAAATGCCTGCTTACTTACTCCTCCAGACTGCATGAGGCTGGGGAATGTGATCATATTTCATAGTAGTTAGGACACTCAGTCATGAAATCTGAGTGATACCTCATACTACTCACTGAAATGAAATCAGATGATCAAGGAACCAACACGGACAGGTGCACAGCTATACCTGGGAAAAGGAAGAACTGGTCGGAAACAAGAAAGTCAGAGGCAGCCTTGGCTGCAGTGAGCATGAGATGGTGAAGTTTAGGAGGAGAGAACAAGACAAAAAGCATGACTACAACCTTGGATTTTTGGAGAGCAGATTTCAACCTCTTCAGAGGTCTGCATGGAGGAATCTAAGGGATGCAGCCCTGCAAAGAAGAGGGTTCCACACGAGCTGGTTAATATTCAAAGATCACCTGCTCCATGCTTAAGAGAAATCCAACCAAAAAAAGTAGGAAATCAAGAAAGTGAAGCAAGAGGCCTGCATGGATGGGCAAGGAGCTCCCATCTGAACTCAAACATCAAAGGAACTGCATAAGAGGTGGAAGTAGGGACAGGAGATCCAAGAGACAAATAGGGTTGCAATTCCATCTTGTAGGGATAGGGTTAGGAAAGCCAAAGCTCACCTGGACATTAATCTGGCAAGGGGTATGAAGGGGAACAAGAAGGGATTCTACAACTATATGAACAGCAAAAGGAAGACTGCAGGGGAACTGGTAGAAAATGACAAGGAAAAAGTCAAGGTAGTCAGTGCTGTTGCTTCTGTCTTCATCAGTAAAACAGGCCTTCAGGAATCCCACCTCCAAAGACCAGAGTGAAAGTCTGAGCAAGGAAGGTTTACCTTAGTGAAGCAGGACCAGGTTAAGGAGCACTTAAACAAACTGGACATATGTAAGCTCATGGGGCCTGACAGGTTGCACCCACAAGTGCTGAGAGAGCTGGTTGATGTCATTGTGAGGCTACTGTCAAATATTTTTCAACGGTCGTGGTGACTGGGAGAGGTTCCTGAAGACAAGAAGAGAGAAAATGTCACTCCTGTCTTCAAGAAAGGCAAGAAGGAATATTCAGGGGACTACAGGCCAGTCAACTGCACCTCAGTCCTTGGGAAGGAGATGGAGAAAATCTTTCTCAATAACATTTCCTAACAAGTGAATGACAAGAAGTTTCTGGGGATTAGCATAGATTTACAAATGGGAAATCATGCTTAACAAACCTGAGAGATCTGCTAAGGTGACTTACCTGATGGACAAGGGAAGAGTGGTGGATGTTGTTTACCTCAGCTTTACTATTACTTCTTTGACTCTGTTTTCCATAACATGATCACAAACAACCTGACAAAGTATGGATTACTTATGTGTGCAATGTGGTGGAATGAAAACTGACTGAATAATTGCACCCAGAGTGTGGTGATCTGATTCACAAAGTCCAGTTGGAGGCAAGTCACTAATGGTGTATCCCAGAGGACAATGCTTGGGCCAATACAGTTTAACAGCTTCATTGATGACCTGCATCAATGAGGGCACAGACAGCAGCCTCAGACAGTTTGCAGATGATAGAAGACTGGCAGGAGTGGCTGATGCAGCACTGCAGCCATTCAGAGTATCCTTGACAGGCTCTAGAGTTTGGCGGAGAAGAATTTTATGAAATTCAACAAAGGGAATTGCAAAATATTACCTCTTCGGAGGAACAACATAAGATATCAGTAGATACTGACTGGAAAGCAGCTTTGCTAAAAACGGCCTTAGGGTCCTGGTGAGTAGCAAGTTAACAAAGAACCAGCAATGCTCTCTGAAGACAAAAAAGGCCAGCATTATCCTGGGCTGCATTAGCAAGAGCATTGCCATCAGATCAGCAATGGTGATCGTTCCTCTCTACTCAGCACTTGGTGAGGCTGCATCTGCAGTACTGTATCTAGTATCGGCCTGCAAAGTGCAAGAAATACACTGATTTACTGGAATGAATCCAGCTCAGGGCCACAAAGCTGGTGAAAGGACTGGAACATCTGTTATATGAGGAGAAGCTGAAAGAGCTGTGAGTGTTTAGTCTGGAGAAGAAGGGATCCAGGGGGATCTTATCAATGTGTATAAATACCTGGTAGGAGGGAATGAAGAAGACAGAGACAGGCTCTTTCCAGTGGTGCCCAGTGCCAGGACAAGAGGTAATATGTACAAGTAAAAACCAAGAAATTCCATCTCAACTACAGAAAACACTTCCTATGGAGTTCAAAAACTGTCTGAAGAATGCTCTTAGAAATAGGGTTTGATTTTTGGGTGGTCGTATGTGGAGCCAGGAGCTGGACTTGAATATCCAGCTTGTGGGTCCCTTTCAGCTCAGAACATTTTATGATTGTATGATTCTCTCTGAAAGCTGTCAAACAATGGAACATGTTGCCCAGAGAGATTATGGAGTCTCCATCTGTGGAGATACTCAAAATCTGACTTGATACAGCCCTGGATAATCTGTTCTAGGCAACCTCACTTGAGCATGTGGGCTAGACTAGATGATCCCAAGAGTTCTTTTCCAACCTAAATGATTCTTTGTTTCTGCAAAACAAAATTATTAGCAATAATTCTGGAAGAGGAAACCACCATCTCATCCTGCTGGTCTAAGTCAGACTGTCCTAATTAACAAAACCTGTTAGTTGAACTAGCCCAATAACCATGACCTGACTGATACAAATTACAGCATAAATTTAGAGGAGGGGAGTGTAATAGAAGCATCCATCAATATTTATTTACTATTATGGATACATCGTGTCTTTCAGCTATATAATGAAATGCACACATAAAGCTTTGTTTCAGTACTGACCCTATCCTACTATGCTGGATTAACTTTTATTTTTTCAATTACTTTCCCCACCCCACCTCCTCAAGAAAGATAGTAGCTGCGAAAAATTTATCTTCACTGTGGCTGTAACCATAGCAACCCAAACAGTTCATTTTCTGTCTCAAATAACGTGCACAAATCTGTCTGACTAACAATTTAGTGAGGACATTGACAAATGATCTCAGTATTCAGGCAGACATTTAAAATATGCAGATATTTGTCTGAATTCTAATATGGTGAATGGATACTCAAATGATAAACTGTGTGATTCTCAAGTAAAATGAGAAAAAAAAAATTCCCTGAGGATACTTCTCATTCAAGGTTTCAAAGCAGATATATTTTGAGTGATGAATATCTTCAGTGAGACAGATTATCCCCTAGACATCAGAGATCTTTTGTCATATGTTAGAACATTTTTTTTTGTTTTCTAGACCTTGTCTTTTCTTTAGCTAGTCAGCAAGTGCAGAAAAAGGAATAGCTCTCCTCTCTGCCTGCTTCTCCCCCCCAGATAATTGAATATTCAGGAAAAGAAGAGAAGCTTTTGAAAGGCTTTGCAGAATTTTAATCAAGTTGGGGAAGGCAGCATGTGGTCCATCAACATCATCATTAATCTAATATGGAAGCAAGAGATATTGGCCTCTGTGCATGTAAAATCTTGACCTTCTTGGTGAGAATTAGTGTGTGACTCCCCCAGGAGAACTACACATCAGCTGAAGCTGAACAATTTTCACAATGAATTTGGATACACACTGAAACAGATTTACCAGAGAAAATGTGGAATCTCCATTGCTGGAAATACTGGATCAGCCTTTGGCCATGTTACTAATGTTACTTTGAAGTTTTCTCTGTCTTCAGTGGGATTTGGACCAGATGACCTCAGGAGATCTCTCTCAGCCTAAATTATTCTGTAATTCAAAGTCCATACCTTCATTTCCCACAAGTTGTACTAAACAGTTCACAAATGAATAAGCTTTCAGTCTCTGTTTGTATGTAGTGTAGTCTCTCTTAATAGAGAGACAAAGGTGGAAGACCCCTTATTTCATAACTAATCAGCCTCCAGAATTGTCCAAGTCCTTGAGCTCAGTATTTGCCTTTAAAATAGCACTGCACTTCAGAAACACATTGCCTCATTATAATGCTTCCTACTCTCCTGACAGTTCGTCTGTTGCAGGGAATGCAGACCACTGACAACCTTTTACACTTACAGCTACCCTTCAACACTGGTCTTGATTGCAGGTGCAAGGCTGAAAGTATCATTAACTCTGCAGTGAACTTCTCCACCATCAGAACCCACCTGTCAGCTCCTCTTCCCTGGCTTCATACCTGATTTGTTGTCAAAACTAACAGGGACTCTCATGTGGGATGAACTGTTCTTTTTTTATTTCTTTCCTGTTGTACGACTTGCATAACAGTGTTTCCCTTGCAAGCAGAGTTTATAAAGTGACTTCAGCAAGTTACAGAACATGATGTTTGTGAGAATAAATACTTCTATTACACTAACTTTTAAAAGACAGTGTGCTAGGTGTCCAGCAGCTTCACCAAAGTTAAACAAATAAACAAACAATACTCTAAAGGAAATATAAATAAATAAATAAAAATTTTAAACAAAACAAAACAAAACAACAAAACTCTCCTGAAAACTCAAGTATTATTTGCTTCCAGCCCACCCTGTTCCCCCCCAAACAAAACAAAACAAAACAAAACAAAACAAACAAACAAAAAACACAAGAGTTCATAGTTTGTAATTCTAAAAGTCTGTAGTAGTGACCTATATGATTACAAAGTTAAAAGAAAAATGCAAAAAGAATCTAAACCTACCATTTTTATAACTATGTAGAGGCAGACTGTGTGTTCTTTGTTCAATGTAAAGTAAAGGACATATTAAGTCCATGAAAGAACTTACCTTGAAGATGTTAAGGTGTTAAGAAACACCACTTAAATTAATAGGTCTTGTGCTGCAGAAGATATTCCCATTGCATGATCACAGGCAGAGGAAATGAATCTCAGAATCTTGGCTTTAGTGTTTCAACAGTAATTCTTCAGCAATGGTTTCCACCTCAATTTACCTTATTCTCTGGATCAAGTCAAGGTATTTCTGCTTTGATTTTTTCCCTTGCCTGAACTGAAAGCTCAGAGCAGCATCTGAAAAAGGAAACATACCCTGATTTGTACATAGTAAAAAAGTAGATACTAAAAATGAAGCATAGTTGCCAATTTTGATGATGCTAAGTGTTGCCAAGAAGAATGTGGATAGATTGATTCTGCTGCAAGAATTATGGCCAAGAAGACTTTTCTTTCTTTCTTTCTTTCTTTCTTTCTTTCTTTCTTTCTTTCTTTCTTTCTTTCTTTCTTTCTTTCTTTCTTTCTTTCTTTCTGAGAGCTCTTCAGCAAACACCACAAATTCCCTGAGCACCTAGAGATGGTACAGATGTCACTAACCTGGACAAGACCTCTCTTACTAAGTCAGTGAAACCTTACTAGAAGTATGGGCCTGATATGTCTGTGGTCTCCTTGCCTTGCTATTGCTATTGCTCTTGCCCTTATCCTTGCCCTTTCCTTGGTGGTTTCTGAAGAAACCTGTGAATATTGATATGTTTGTGTGTTTCCTAAGTAGATCTACATTTATGTTGTTCAAGAATGTAACTAAAGCTTAAAGGATCAGTCTCACCTCTGTGCATGGCAAGATCATAGATCAGATCCTCCTGTAAATTATGCTAAGGCACATGGAAAACAGGGAGGTCATTGGTGACAGCCAACATGGCTTCACCAAAGGCAAATCATGACTGACAAATTTGGTGGCCTTCTATAATGAGGTTACAGCATTGGTGGATAGGGCAAGAGCAACTGATGTCATCTACCTGGACTAGTGCAAAACATTTGACACTATCCTGCATGACGCCCTTGTCTCTAAATTGGAGAGACATGGATTTGATGGACGGACCACTCAGTGGATAAAGAATTGGCCAGATAGTCGCACTCAAAAAGTTGCAGTCAGTGTCTTGATGTTCAGGTGGAGACCAGTGACCAGTGGTATTCCTCAGGGCTCGGTATTAGGACCAGCACTGTTTAACATCTTTGCTTGCTAGAGCACCCTCAGCAAGTCTGAGGATGACACCAAGCTGTGTGGTGCTGCTGACATGCTGAAGGAAAGCGACGCCATCCAGAGAGACCGTAACAAGCTTGAGAGGTGGACCCGTGCAAACCTCATGAAGTTCAACAAGGCCAAGTACAAGGTCCTGCTCCTGGGTTGGGGCAGGCCCAAGCACAAATACAGCCTGGGCAGACAATGGATTGACAGCAGCCCTGATAAAAAGGACTTACGGGCGCTGGTGGATGTGAAGCTCAACATGACTTGGCAATGTGAGCTTGCAGGCTGGAAAGCCAACTGTATCCGGGGCTGCATCAAAAGAATTGTGGCCAGCAGGTTGAAGGAGGTGATTCTCCCCCTCTACTCCGCTCCTGTGAGGCCCCAGCTGGAGTACTGTGTTCAACTCTGGGGCCCCCAACACAAGAAGGACATGGACACGTTGGAGCAAGTCCAGAGGAGGGCCACAAAGATGATCGGGGGCTGGAGCACCTCTCCTAGGAAGACAGGCTGAGAGAGCTGGGGTTGTTCAGCCTGGAGAAAAGAAGGCTCTGGGGAGACATTATAGCAGCCTTCCAGTGCTTAAAGGGGGCGTAAAGGAAAGATAGGGAAGTGCTCTTTATCAGGGAGTGTTGTGATAGGACGAGGGGTAATGGCTTTAAACTAAAAGAGGGTAGATTTAGATTAGATATTCAGAAGAAATTCTTTACTCAGAGGGTGGTAAGGCACTGGAACAGGTTGGTCAGAGGAGGTGTGGATGCCCCATCCCTGGAAGTGTTCAAGACCAGGTTGGATGGGGCTTTGAGCAACCTGGTCTAGTGGAAGGTGTCCCTGCCCATGGCAGAGGGGACGCAACTAGATGATCCTTAAGGGTCCTTTCCAACCCAAACCACTCTAGGATTCTGTGATTCCATGATCCCATTGAACGCTTGCTACTCTTTTTCTGTCTCCCAGTAGACAGAAATAAACAGTCATTGTTTCAAAAACACCAAGTATTTCCATGTCAGAAAAGTTCATCTAAGCAAACTAAACAAATAAGTAAACATGCATAGACAGCAGCAAAGTCAGGCAGTGACAGCAGATGCAATGCTTTTTAAGGGTGATTGTGTAAACCAGAGAGCAAAAATGAAGCTAGATTATGCAAAAGGGCCTTGAATCCATCACCGAACACTACCAGTAAAGTAGATTGTTTCACATAGAAGAAGCTCCTTATCCCCTCTCTAACAACTTTCTTTTTGCCATCCATCTTTTTNGGGGAAGACAAAAGGACACTCATTTAATCTCAGATTCCTGTTTTCCTGAGAGAATATTTAACCTGATGGGAAAAACTAGAAGTGTTATTGGTAGAGGGGACCCATTACAGGAAAGCAATCCCTGCAATCACAAGTAAATTGTTTGAAGAGAACATCTTCTGCTTATCTTTAGAGATAGGTTTCTAAGACTATTAACACAGATTTGTCTTTGAGATCATGAATATTTTTATAGAATCAGAAGAGAAAGTCTGCATAGTTAAAGGGAAAAAAAAAAAGCTTAATTTGTTTTATAGGTAAAGAAATAAAGGGATGGAAAATGGATTGGCACAGTGCAAGACTGATGGAGGACACAATTTACTTGCCTTTCTGACAGGCTGATAAAACTATCTGGTAGAGCTGAGCTGACCTCTAACAGGAAGAATGGTGAAAGGCTATCTTGAGAAGGTGAAGGGAGGGTATAGGCTTCAGGGTCAGCTCTTAGAATATGATGCATGTCTGAAGTTGGTTCTCTAAGCACCTAACATCTTACCAGGAGAGTGTTACTCACACAGACAACACTTGGTCTGCCAGCAGATCCATTGAGTATAACAGGCAGAGAAATTACTGTGCGTTTCCCTCTCCTTTCACTGCTACATAACTTTCTGCATAGCAGACCCCAGCCCGGCCACAAATGTGTTTAAACCTTTTTGTGAACTGCATCCTGAGGAGGAATCTCATGTTCTCTGAGTGTGCCATGCAGGGGCTGAACTCGCTGTAAACAGGTGTTCAGGCTGAGAAGTGGTAAACCAAGAATCAGGGTCCTTGGGAGAGAGTAGGAGAAAAAGATAAAGGGCAAGGGAACTTGGAAGGAAGGGATGACTTGAGAGTATGAATGTATGTAGGTGGAATGGACGTGGGAGTGAAAGATGCTGGGTTTTCTCTTGTTGCCTCTCTTCATTTATATCCAAAATACTTGGTAAGCAAAAGTTCTGGGAGAAGAAAAAAGAGTATAAAAAGGGGGAATGAACGCAAGGTGAGTTAGAAATTTCATCCCCCTTCATCTAGATATTCGTATTTTGTTCACTGTGTTGTAACAGTGGTGATACAGTAGATATGAAATTATTTTTGTTTGCTGCCTTTGAATGACCTTGCTGTTTGCAGTTGTCTTTTCATAATTTGTGGAAGTTACGAGATAAGGTCTCCAACTGCAAGAAGGCAGAACAGGGTTAAAGGTTAGTAAAGCAGATGGTAGGCTGCATTTGAAATCAATCATCTGAATAGGGGTAGGGAAGATTGGAGACTGCTTAGACAAGTAGAAAATTGAGATTGACTATAGATATCTTCATTCCCTTCCTCTTCACAGAAAAACTCCTGAGAAGTAGAGGTTTATGGGATTAGAAATTCCTTTCCTACTGTTTTGATATAAAAATGCAAGAGTCTGTGGTCATCATGAGGACGGGGAGCTGAATGCCTGGTTAAGTAGGAATAATTTGGTTTTGGGGCTATTATGCAAAAATCCTGTGTCTTAGAAAGTGAGTCTGGAGATGTTAAATCTGACCAATGGTTGGGAATGTCCAGCAAATGTAGCGAATAAAAGTACTGTAGTCTCAAAAAAGTAATCTAGTGTCTGGCCAAAGGGAAGTGTTGAGTTTCAGATTGCTTTTCTACTTTTAAAACTCACCATCATTGCTAAATTTTGTGAGTTCTCACAGTTATTGGCAATTTAAGCTGTAGAGAGCACTTCTGCAGACTGTTGTTCCAGAAAGACGGCAGACAAACCAGATAGCATTTTAAATGTCAAACTTACTACTTATTGACCTCATTGATACAGTGACAGTTCCACTCCCATAATATTTCCTTCCAGGATACTTCTCTCAGAACTTTTGTTGCAGCGAAATCTCAGTTCAGTTCAGAGAAAAGTGAAGCTCCAACAAACTATCTATGCTGTTCTTTAACATTGTTATTGTCATGGTTTTGATGAGGATAGAGTTAATTTCCTTCGTAGAGGCTCACATGATGCTGAGTTTTGGAGTTCTGGTGAAAAGAGTGGTGATAACACACAGATGTTTTCAGTTGTTGCAGAGCAGTGCTTACACAGAGCCAAGGTCTTTTCTGCTTCCTATGCCACCCTGCCAGCGAGGAGTCTGGAGGTGCACAAGAAGCTGGGAGGGGACACAGCCAGGACAGCTGACCCAAATGACCAAAGGGATATTCCATACCATATGACATCATGCTGAACAATAAAAGCTGGGGTAAAGAAGGAGGAAAGGGGGGACATTCAGAATGATGGTGTTCGTCTTCCCAAGAAAACATTATGCGTGACAAACCCTGTTTTCCTGGAAGTGGCTGAACATCTGCCTGCCAATGGCAAGTAGTGAATGAATTCCTTGTCTGGCTTTGCTTGTGCACAGGGCTTTTGTTTTACCTAGTAAAATGTCTTTACCTCAACCCATGAGTTCTCGCACTTTTGCTTTTCCGATTCCCTCTCCCATTCCACCTGGGGAGAGTGAACAAGCAGTTGGGTGGTCCTTAGCTTCCTGCCAGGGTTAAATCATAACAGTTACATACCTAATTTTCCTAGCTCTTATAAGTCAGGCCACATCAATGCTAATATCCACCTGGTCTGGTAAGAGGCTCTGCCAAGTCATGTGTTTGCTGTTTGATCAGGAAAATGTACGGTCAGGGATCTCAGTATCAATTATGGGCTTAATTGCAAATCCAGCTAACCACTGTAGTCAAGTAGGTGTAGCCTCATCTTTTACTGTGCACCCGGAAGATCTCAGCATTTTTTGTAAACATTTTTTTTCAGAGTCTTCAGCACATACTCATCTTCTGCAATGTAACTCTTGTCCTTGTCTGGTTTTATGCTTAAAAGTAACAGAATCAAAAATATCTCAATCATTATCAGGCAATGAAAAGATATATCCCATATCACCTCATAAAAGAGGGCACATATACAGAAGTAGCAAGTACAAAAGTCACTCCAATATTAATCTGGCTCACCTAAGGACTTCTCAGAGACATGGCAATACACTGAATGAAAAAAGGTCTTGGGAGTTTATGGTTCCCTCCCAGTTGCTATTTCAAGGATTTATTTAGGATTTATTTTTTATTGCTGCACTTCTCCAGTTTTACCCGATCTCTAGGTGTTAGGATTACCTATAATGTTACATCTCAAAATTTCAAGGAATACCAAGAGAAACATTGCTCATATGGCTACATACTCCTTGATGGTAAATTCACCCACTGACACTGTGAGTGGAGAGAAATTTGGCATTTTGTCTGGCAAATGGGAGTTATTTCGATGTCTGTTTCTTCTGCTTTTTACAGGGAATTTACAGTAGCTATGTTTAAATGAGTACTGATGAGAGAAACTCAGATTTTTTTCTCTTGAGACAAGTTTGATTTTTGTAAGAATGTGAGCTGCAAGGCTTCATCCTTTCCTTGAATGGTAAAGGTTGCTTCATCACCTGAAGCTATAGTTCTGATAACTCTCCTGAAATTGCTTTAGTGGTGAATATCATATAGATTGCTTATACTTTAAAGGTAGGGTATATATAGCGATTTTCAGCCAGGTTTGCAGTAAAAGATAGAAATCTTCTCTGTGAAATCACTGAATACTTCACACACAAACACTGGGAATAATCCCTGTGGTTACAGAAAGGTTGTTGGAGAGAACCAGTTTCCATGCTTAGACTGAGGTCTCTAATGTCTCCTTTGGATCTAGCAGGACGACCTCAGTCTAAGTAAGAGACTCAAAAGAGGAAGACAGTAAAGTGCCCCTCCTAATGGTAACTATTATAATTTTATTTTTCAATACAGTTTGCATTTATGACATGGATTTGTTATTCATACTTCTTTACTAAGATGGTACAGCATCTTACAATGGCACTGAAGTACCTGATAGTGGGAAGGTCAAATTATTAGGGTACAGTTTGAATAAATGAAAGTTTGCAGCTTAAATATAAGAGGCAAATGAAGGTGTTACTATGAAAGGCTGGCTTTGTTATCTCATCCTTAAAATGTTGCTGTTAATGCCCCTCCTTGCTGTCCTTTCTTCCTCAGCATAGGGGAACTCTTCAGGACCTCAATGGTGGTCTCTCTCCATGACCTCCATTGCTGTGCATTACAACTGATAGACTAACTAATGAAATTGTGTTGCTTTGTTTTGAGACACCTTTTCTGCCTATCTGCCAGCAAGGCAAAGCCGGGTGCACTTCCTGGTGTCAGAAAGAGTAACATTTGTTTTTTAAATATGTACTTTGTAATAATAATAATAATAATATGCAATATTAGCGTTTATCAAGATAACTGATGACTGAAAACTTAAATCGTAGAATCCTAGAGCAGTTTGGGTTGGAAAGGACCCTTAAGGATCATCTAGTTGCGTCCCCTCTGCCATGGGCAGGGACACCTTCCACTAGACCAGGTTGCTCAAAGCCCCATCCAACCTGGTCTTGAACACTTCCAGGGATGGGGCATCCACACCTCCTCTGACCAACCTGTTCCAGTGCCTTACCACCCTCTGAGTAAAGAATTTCTTCTGAATATCTAATCTAAATCTACCCTCTTTTAGTTTAAAGCCATTACCCCTCGTCCTATCACAACACTCCCTGATAAAGAGCACTTCCCTATCTTTCCTTTATGCCCCCTTTAAGCACTGGAAGGCTGCTATAATGTCTCCCCAGAGCCTTCTTTTCTCCAGGCTGAACAACCCCAGCTCTCTCAGCCTGTCTTCCTAGGAGAGGTGCTCCAGCCCCCGATCATCTTTGTGGCCCTCCTCTGGACTTGCTCCAACGTGTCCATGTCCTTCTTGTGTTGGGGGCCCCAGAGTTGAACACAGTACTCCAGCTGGGGCCTCACAGGAGCGGAGTAGAGGGGGAGAATCACCTCCTTCAACCTGCTGGCCACAATTCTTTTGATGCAGCCCCGGATACAGTTGGCTTTCCAGCCTGCAAGTGCACATTACTGGCTTATGTTCTGTTTTTCATCCACCGCTACACCCAAGTCCTTCTCCTCAGGCCTGCTGTCTATCCACTCATCACCCAGTCTGTGTTCATGTTTGGGAATGCCTCAGCCCAGGTGCAGGATTCTATATTATACATATTGTATAGATTATTACTAACTTTCCAGTTAGGATGCGCTTAGGCATTTTACTGACCTGGGCCATGAATCACTTACTCTGTTTTATACTTCTTCACTTATTATCTATGTGATTTATTCTGAGACAGTAGTTAGTGTCTTGGCAAGGGACTAATTATGCAGTTGTACTAGACAGAGTGTTTTATTGGTGAGAGGTCCTGTGAGGTAGTGAGATATTTTAGGCTTGTATGACTTTGCTTCTAAAATAGCTTGATCTTAACTGTCGAATTCTGCTGCCAAATGAATATCTGTTGGTGCTGGCTGGGACTGGCATGCAGTGTCTCTCTCCAGTCTTGGAATAATGTGATTAATTATTCTTATTTTTTATTTTTTTTTATTT
>VXAL01016489.1:43895-98335 GCA_013399475.1 Chauna torquata | reverse complement strand
TCAGAAAAAACAAAACATGGTTTGAACCGTCACATGAATAATCTTTGCAAGCCCTGGAAACTTGAAAATTAATAAATCCCAAAGCATAAATTCTGTGTTAATTAAACATTAATTTGCCTGCTGAGGTAGGCTGGATGAGTGTTCATGTTTTAGTATTGAGAAATACTAGATAATGCTAATTATACCCTGGTTCTTAAAATGAATGTCTTCCACTTTAGTTTTTGAGAAATTTTTGATATCTTCCATGTGTTTACTAAATCTTGCTTGGGTTATGTGGCATGGCAACATCACACATCTTTGCCACCAGCTGTTATTAAAGAAGTGAGAGCTTAGAACTGTAGTGTTTGCTGTACACTCAACTATTTCTTAACCTGAATATTCTTGAAAATTCAGCAGTTCCATTGTAAACATGGGAAACATCCGTTGCTGTAGTTGCAAGTTTACATCACTGAAATTTATAAACAATTGTAAGTAAGTACAATATGTAAGTAAGTATGCATCACAAAGCAGAACCCTTACTCTGCAGCACTTATTTTGAAAAATGAGGAGATTCAAAGACATTACTATTGAAGAGGTGATAGTACTGTTCTCCAGTAGTGATAAATACCCTCTAGTTTCCTCTCTTCTAATTCATATTTTGAAGCAGGATTGATACTTGCTCTATACGATGGCTAAATGGTGTGTCTAATTCTCATTTTAAATGAGGTGGAGAGCAGTTATTGGTATCATGCTAGGTACATGCAATAAAAAAAAAAAATCCTTTTTTTTCCACCTCCTCTGCTTTCCACGAGATATTAAGCATGGATCACCTATAATCAAGAACCAAGGTCAATATTTTGCCTGCAAATCCTTTTCTGATTTCTAAATCAAATCTTCTCAGGGAGACCAATTATTACATTATTTATTTAGATTTACTTCAGTATCAAATAGATGCTTTTCTAAGTGCCTCTATAATCCACTACATTGCCCAGATAAAACACTGGAGCCTTTCCCCAAGAAACTAGATGAAATGAGAATAAACTTCTCAGAGCTACAGCTCTCCTGGCTGTAGTGCTTATGTCTGAGTGACGAACTTATTTCCACCTCCTTCAAAGCCTTCAGAAAGGGAAAAATGAATTGTGAAAGAGATGGTGCACCAGCAGCTAGCTTTCTTTTAAAACGAGTGTATGCCGTAAGATAGTCACTTGGACACCACTGGCAGCATGGCATTCATCTCTTTTCCCAGATAAAAACTCAGATTTGGATCTCCATGTCAGTGTCTCTAATAGCTGTTAGTACCTCATCTAGACAGTTCAAGGCAAGGGTGGGTATGTCTAAGGAGTCTGCAGTCATATTTGGACTGCATTACAGGCATACTCCAAAGGGAAAGCTTGGCAGGCAGCAGTGCAGGGTCTCAAACACACAGATACTGGAACACTGTAGTTATGTTTGGATTATGTATGGAACACCATAGTTATGTTTGGATTTTGTCTCAGTAAACTTACCCCTGGATCTTTCTTGAACTGAAGCTGGAGCAGCACAGAACTGTGTTGTCACAGAGCAAGGTGAGACATTCTTGAATGTCACCTTGTCTCTTCTTCTCTTCTGAGCTTCTCAAGCACGTCTCCACAAATTTCTCAATTCCAAAGTTGTCTCAGTGATTCAAAAAACTGCTGAAATTATTTGTCAGGAATTAAGAATCCCAAAGTTGTGCTCCGGAAGTGAAAGAAAGAATATCACATCTCTTTTCTTTAGTCTGAATCAGTGACTTCTGATGATGCCCAGTTTGGATTTTTACTCCACTATCTCATGCTGGATTAATAACAGCTTCAAAGGTCACGTGAACAGGAGAAGTGACCAATGGGTCTCTGTCGTAGTGTGAAGTGCAAACAATCACTTTACTTCACACAGTGTTTCTTCTGTAAGAAACATTTCTGACACACGGTTATCTTTCCTTACTATAAGTGAAAATGTACATTGGGAAGGTTAAAGGTGTTTCAGGTTTTTGCTTCAGCCAAAAGAATCCAGCTGGACATGGCATCTAGCATCAACTACGTATTTCTTTTGGAAGGATGTTCCCAGCTTTATATGACATCTTGTTTACTTGAATACTCTGCATTTCAGATTGGTATGATGACTCAGTATGTTTATATTCCAGTGGTTAACATAAGGGTAAGTCAGAGTATTTCATTTCATGGCTGGGAAAGGAGGCCTGATCATCTCAATGAACTCTGAATGTATAATGTCAGTAATTTGTGATTTTTCTGAGGATATGGAATTTCTTGGGAGAAGTTACAGGATTACAGTGAACTTGAAGTACCAAAAAACCTGATGCATTTCACTGTGCAAATGACAATTCATGTGACATTAACATGCTTCTAATGTTTCTTGCCTTGCTGTATGAAAAATATTTTTTTTCCCCCCTAAATTGCACTATTTCCTTTTAAAATAACTGTGTCACTTTTGTTCTTAAATTAGTGGTGTAAGCTCAAATCTGAGTATTGTGTTTGCAGACAAAAGCTGCTTAATAGCCAATTCCTGTTGCTTCCTAAATATCCATTCTTCGGTTGGTCCATTTCAGCTTGGCTGTCTGACTCCACTAACACTTAAAATGAAAGATTATGCAGAACCTTGTTTCCAGTGACTTTTTGCCTGTTCCTGTTTTTAGCATGTGACTTTGCCTGTTCCTTTGGATGATTTACCTTACACTTTCTGCTTGTTATAGTGACTATTAAAGCATGGTATTACATTTTTTGGATGGAAAAGTAGTCAAACAGAAGTGCATTGCTGATTCCCAAATTTTCATGTGAACAGGACAGAACTGATAAAAAAAAAAAAGTAGAACACTTATAGCTTCTGTTACTCACTCCCAGGCATTTGATTATTGTGAGTTCGTCAAAAGAAGATCTAAGAATGAGTGTGTTTAAATTTATTTTTATATACTGTCGTGTTTAAACATTGACACGTCACATGTTCAGTTTTTGCTCTGTAACAGTGAGAACTGGGAACAGTCTTCCCTTACACAGAAAGGAAAGCTGTAATGGCTGACATAGTCATGAGTCCAGTATCTAGAGCTGTATGACTAGCATCACAATGGTTGATGAAATCACAAAAGCTGACAGCAGAGCACTGTTTCAACTTTGGAACAGGAACAGTATCAAACATATGGAAAGAACTGCAGATAGTTTTCATAATATAACATATTTTCCATACACGAACTGTTGCTTGGCTGGATAGCAGATACCCCAATGGCACTATGGCTTCTACAGGGCCACCTGTTTACTGTGCCCTGGTGACATTCTTTCTGCATTTCACAGTAGTACTTCTTGTCTTCTTTCCACTGCTTTCCGGTATAAACACTGCATAGTACTTTGGTGTATGGCTTGCTCAAGATATTTTGATGTTTGTGACCCAGCAGCATATGATCAGTCTTCCATATTTCTTCGTAGAGGCCCAGCACGTGCAGAGGATGCTGACCGTAGCCCGTTAGCCCTAATGATATTTCTTTGTTGGAAGATCATTTGTTAGGTTTGTGATGAGAACAGCAGGGCATATTTTTGTCATGTGCTTATACCATGATTCAGGTTGTTTTATAGAATAATAGCACAGATAATTTTTGTGTCTAAAAGGAAAATTGCATGCTGCCATAGGCTTTTCACCCATAAAGCTCAATGTAATTTGTCATTTCTAGGCCTTAATATCACAGGCATATTATTGAAATGATACCCATAAGATCAAATTTTCCCCACATCTTGCAGAAGACAAGTTGTGAATTTTGGTTCAATGAACTTTTAGTCTTTCTATAGTCAGACAGGACTGTATTTTTTTTTTTCCATCTTTTTTCTGCCTCTATGGATTCAGAAAATCAAGTGTGAGCAGTCTGATCCAGCAGTCCTAAATAAGACTAGGATTTTTAAAAAAATCTGAACTGAAATTAGCTCAGAGTTACTTCATGTTGTATTTCCTTTATTGCAATCGATACTTACAGAACAGCATTCGGGTATTAAGTAGCAGTTAATGGCGTTTCACTAGGGACAGAATGTTTTGGCTGTCAGAAGAAATTATCTGATGTTTTTAAGCATCCTGTATTTTGACTATATCATTGTTTAATACAAAACCTGATTGTATTAAAAGCAAATGACTTGTTGCCTCAAAAACGAAACACTGAAGTTTCCTACCTACAGTGTTCGCAGCATTTAACTGAAAAAAGTCTTTCCTGAATCAAGCTTTCTAACATCAGTGATAGGAAGGGAACTTGCAGCAGTATTCTTCAAGAACTGAGAGTATGTTTTGGTCCAGTACTATGCTAAATCTATTCTATACCAAAACCTCTAGCATTTAGGATTGGTTTCTTTCTGTCTGTCCTCAAGGATTCTGCTTCTAAGTCTTCTTGCACTTCCCTTGGAAAGAGAGATAAATGTATACCTAGAAAATACCTCAGTCTTATAGACTTAGAGAATGATTCAGAGAAACTGTTGACTACAGAGAGAGTTGAGGGAGACAAGTTTCTTCTGTCAGCCACTAACTTGGAGGCCTGAAGTGGGCCAAATGAATAAGCATGTAGCACCAAATGAATAAGCATGTTTCCTTCTACAGTCCCATTTTTTCTCTGACAATTCTGTTATTTATGACTAGTTTTCGATTCATAGCCCCTTAGGGATATTACTCTTTGGAAGTCTTTCTCTGTTGGGGATCACAAGTTTCAAGTTTTTAGTGAGATTAGAAGTGCACCCTTCTTTTCTTACCACTTACTGATCTAAAAAGGGGCTATCAGAAAGATTAAAAAAAAAAATGCAGTGGTCCCCTTGTTAATCCTTCTGAGATGTGGTGGGCAAGAAGAATTGGGAGGACAAAGCGTGTCTGAAGTTTATGCAGATACCATTGGCATAGTAGAGCACATAAAACTGGTGCATGTATTCTTTGTGATTGTAATATCTGGTGGCTAAAGGAAAAGAAAAAATGTCAGGGAATATGTAAAGAGTAGGTATAATGCATTTATATTTATATCTGGGACTCTTCATTAAATTCTCATTAATGACATAGGAACCATTAGCATTGTCTCTAGTTTTATTTCATATTCACCAGAGAAATTGATGGAAAAAAACCCTCATATAGATGTTCAAGTGATGGAAAATTGGCATTTATTAAGATTGTGCTTGCTGAGTCACTGATGATGATTTTAAATAGGTTTAGTGTTTTTCATGAGGTCTTTTCCTGTAGAAGGGAAAAATACAACATGCTGTTTAGTTGCCTATAAATATTTACTCTGCTGTTATACAAAACAAGCAATTCGTGGTGTTTAGAGAAGGATGTCTTTCCCAATCTAACATTCTTTTCTTGAGCAGTCATTGAAAGCAAATTTGGATACAACAGTCTCCTTTTAAATCTTTGGTAGTTAGTTGCCAATGCAAAGACTGGGATTTTTTTGTTGCTTTTAGGAGTTGATAAGAAAGAAAATGTTTGAGGTCCTCCTTTAGTATAAACATTTGATTAAAGTATCTAGTATCCACAATGCCAATAGACTTAAAAGAAATTCCTCTCAGAAACAGGAACATTAAAGCAAGATATTTCAGAAGCTCACTGGTCTGTGTAGTGATCGTCCTGCTCCCCATTATTTGGTGCAGCAGAATTATATTCTTTTTCACAGCATATCATGACTTCAAGGGTTAGCGTGCTCGGATTCATGAGGAGTCTATGGTCAGATGGTTGTGATACTCTACTGAGTTGAAGATCTAATTTTTAAGCTGAATAGGGAATTGAACTCAACAGCACCATTTCCTGGGGGAGCACTGTAACCACTGTACTGTTAGAAAAGGCAGTTTAATGCCATTTTCTCTTTTGTTTTTTGGCTGTGCTTTCAAAAGTAGTTGAAAGTTGAAGTTACAGCAGCTGTGTTTTGGGAGAACTGTGTTCATAACAGAGCTGTGTTATTCCTGTGTTACCTGCACTCAGACCGCCCAAAGGGGCCTAATGCAGGCTAAGCAAACCAAGGTTATGGGATTCAGCAAAGCTGGCCATGAGTAGCTGCTAAGCTTCTCTACTCCAGCATGACCAGAAGCAAAACTTTAGGTAGACTTTGAAGACTTTAATCTGAAAATGTAGGCAAGTGTGGACTTCAGGATGTTACTCAATCAAGCAGGGATTGTCTTAACTGTTGCTCGGATTTAGGTTCCTGAAAGTCACCCAAATCCTTTTCTTTGTGCATGGATATTTGAAGCCTTACTTGCAAGTAAGGATGGTAATTTAGCTGAGATATCCCATAATATTGGATTGCAGCATTTACCACTCCTGAGTAAGGTGTGAATTAAGAAAAAACACTTCTGACAAACATTTGACTCTTTCCAGCATTCGTCATATTTCCCTTGTGGTGGGAAATGGTAGTGATCAGATTAGACCTTGTCAACTCACCCAGGCTGTACCTCATCAGCAGACAGAGCTACCAGCCTCATTATTCTCACCCTGAGCTGGCTGTTTCAGATGTTCAGATAACACCACCATCTTTAAGATGACCATCAATTTACATCCTGCTTGCTAGATAAGCCCAGTATCAGGACGGTTTTGAGACTGAATCACTGTAATAGAAGAAGGACAAGTGGTTATCAAGTAAGATGCTGCTAGCACCTCACACCATGCTTGCACCATACCAGTTTTCAGTGTTATCCAGTCTTTAAACAGTGCAAGGAGCAAGTAAATGAATGGTTCTCGAGGAAGTCAGGTAACATGTGATGCCTAGCAGTATTAGAAATAGTACATACCACTGCACAAATGTGTTTTTCTTCTTTTCTGCTGTCTGTACAGTGTGTCTGCAGTGTCTTGTAACCAGGGGTATCAAAAATAGATGATAATTCTTTAGTTTCCTTCCAGCAGTTTTTGTTCCATGCTGGAACAAGAGACATTGCAGAATGATGGAAAATGACACTGTAATGCCACTTATGGCTACAGTCTGCACTGTCAGGGCAGTAAAATGGGCAGCGAGATTAGACAGGTAAAAACCTAGTCTCTGTGGAGCAATTCCTTAAGAAATAGTCAAGTTTTCATTCATGCTAGTCACTCTGGTAACCTGTTCCTCACAGAAGAGTACTTAGAGCAGAACCAGTCAAAGGGTTAACATATAGTGACTGGCATTTACAAGATAATAATATATGTGATAGACCTCAGTCTCTTGAGGTTCTTCAAAAGAGTCTGTCAGCATAAATGGATGCATTTACACTCTGGTGTCCTGTCACAATCAACTTCAATATGACTGATTTTCCTGACAAAGAGCCTAAACTATTATTTGTAGGTTTTAGCTGATGAGTCATCCTTTTGGAAGACTTTGTCTGGAGTTAATTGTTCTATCATCTTATTTTACCATATATAAGGAAAATTGTAATTATTTTTAGTCAATTTTGAGTAAATATGTATTAACTTCATAATGACAGTTTCAATCTTGCTATTAAATATACATTTGGAATTTTGTTTTTGTTTTGTTTCTGTTTAAAGAGTATGATATGTTTCTAATATGTATATATATAGCCTTAATGGAGTTATGCTTTAAAAGGATTTTTTTTCCATAACTACTGTATATATTTTGAATACCTGTCTAGCCTTTTGCAAAAGTTTGTGCAGCTCAAGTGAAATCAGAAAATTGTTTTCCTTTATTCTTCCGTATTCCATTTATAGAACGGAAAATACTACTTGCAAACTCCACAGAATACAGTGATAATTTATAGCTTTGCAAAGTACTTTGAAAATGAGACAGCATTATTGCAGATAATAAGCGGAATGGTCCTTATCACTTCTATTGTCACTTAAAACAAGGGTTGTAATAATTCCTTGATTCCTTAGTAAAAAAAAAACCAAACAAACTTAAGAACATGGAGCTCTTGATTAATTGGTAACTGATTACCTTTAATTAGAAGATAAGCTGTATTTAGCTTTAGTACTTATTTATTATGTATTTTACTTTTTTATTTCAAATGAAATACCTATCCAACTTCTAGTTCATCAGAAATGTTTAGAAATTTCAGTGAAATTGTAAGTTTGTGGATATTGGGCAAACTAAAATTAATGGTATGGATTGCACTAGGCTGTCCACCAAAAAGGAGGATTATATACAACTTTTCATTAAGAATCTAAAAACCATTTGTAGCATATATTTAAATCATCTAGCTGTTTTGTGAAATGGGCAAGACTGCTCTTGAAAACTAAGTTACTAAGTGATACCGGAATGATAAAATTGCTGTTTTGTTTTTCAGGTCTTAAGAACAGATGAGGATAATATGGGGGATGGTTGCTCTCAAAAACTGGCTTCTGCCAAGTTCCTTCGACTCTTGCTCCTAATACTGATTCCATGCATCTGTGCCCTTATCCTTTTGCTGGTTATTCTGCTTACCTTTGTAGGTGAGTGCTAATGGAGTAAATTGACTTGTTTTCAGTTAAGGAGACTAAAACTGAAATAGCACTGCAGTCTCAAGTGCTAATGTAATCGTGGACATTAAAGATGTATCTTAACATATCTAGCCAACAAACTAATCTACCTAGTGAAATAATAATGTTTGTTGCAGAGAAATAAATATGATGTTTTGATTTATATATTTAAAAAGTATTTAAGGTAACAAAGAGGAAACCTTTTCTGAATTTCTGAAAGTAGATTTTTGTTGAACACACTACCTTGAACAGGTAATATGTAGATGGTTTTCAGCAGTCATTTTACAAGTACAAAAAGATGTTTGTTAGATATTTAGATAACTGTCAGTGGAATGGAATATTTGTCCCTTTATGTCACACATTGATGTGCCAATCTGATTTTTATTTTCAAGTGAAGGTTAATTTATAAGTAGCCACAAATCTTTCTGAACAGCCTACAGAATATTACTGTTCAACTAAGGAAAATACATTTGTTTCTTCTAAATATGAAATATATATTAATGCAAAACCACAGGTAAGTTTTGTGGAAACTTGTTGCAGAAATATTAGATTTTGTAATGGCTTAGTCTGTTAACTCTGAGTCTGTTGCAGAATTAACAAGCTAATAATTTATTACCAACAAAATGTTGAAGCCTTTCCTTTGTTACCACTACAGAGAAGCTGACATATCTTGTCATTAAATCACTTCAACTACAACATGAGGAAAACAGTAATGTTGAGTTAAAACATTACTTTTTTGAAAAAAAAAAAGAAAAGAAAAAAGTAAAAAAAAAAATCATTTGTTTTGCTTTCAGCACTGACAGTCTGTGGGATTTTTACTTCAGTTTTTTGTTAATGAAAATATTTTCTTGTTGAGCTTCTTTAAGTACTTCAGAAGTGCATCTCTAACAAGTATGGTAACGTCTGAGTGTGTGTGTGTATGTATGTGTGTGTATGTATGTGTATATGTATGTATATATGTATTCCTATTTAAACCCTCTAAATTCAATACATGTCATACAACCAGACAGTTAGCAAGCACAGGAAGAAACCAAACACATTTCAATAGCACCTTCACCTCTGTCAAAACCAAGACAACTTAAGTCTGTTTTCTCAATTCAGTCAGTAAAGGATTTGCAACAAGACGTTGTAGACCTGTTCTTTTCATTTAGCTTAGGTTAAGCAAGTCAAAATAACAAAGCTAATGAATGCTATGATTGAGAACTGAGTCTTGGGATGTATCTTTTAAATTGAGAACAGGCTGAAGTGGATGAAGATTAAGTCAGTCTGGCAATTAGGAAATATGATGCCATTCAATTTACTTTCCTTATGTTTATCATTCCATTTGTATCCTTCATATCCTCTACCCTAGATTTTCATTCTTTGGTGGGAAAGCAGATGAAAAAGCAGGTGTATTTGTCAGCTCTACTCATTCTCCTCCTCTGAGGCATGTATCAACATAACACTCATTAAAATGTATGAAATTCTCTGGGGAAATGGGACCTGTTCTGATCCTACTTACACAGCAAAAATCAGAACTATCTCCTGTTAGGTCAATGTAATTACTGTGGGGTGAAGAATAAGGCTTGGTGTTATTACCCATGTCTAAAACTGGCAAAGCTCCCTTGAGCATCTCTTGAATTTTCGTGATTATAATTTACTATTCTTCTCTTTCAGTTCACAGCTTCTGTTTTATGTGCATTGATAGCCTAGAAACAAATATATCTGATGTCTGGAATTAAATGAGCAAATTCTATGGACATCTTTAAAATGTGTGTAAAATAATGTATTCTGTTCTATATGATGAGAATACACTATACCACAATAGTAGTTTGTATTCACTTCAGATCAGTAATAAATTAATGCTGTTGCAGTCTGGTATTGGTATGGTGATTTACAACATAAGAAATGAATTGATGGTCCTGACTCACACAAATTACCCTCTATATAGGAAATTCTCTTCTTAACATTTCGCCAAATGGAGGAGTTAAGTTCTGTGGTTGTCATTCTAGTATGTTTCACTGGTGATTAAGACATAAATAGATAGCTCCAGTATTACAACATAAATAGAGAGCTTCTGTGGAGACCTTATTGCAACCTTTCAATACTTAAAGGGGGCACAGAAAGATGGAGAGTGACTTTTATAAGGCCATGTACTGATAGGACAAGGGTAATGGTTTTAAACTGAAAGAGGGTAGATGTAGATTAGATATAAGGAAGAAATTCTTCACTGTGAGGATGGTGAGGCACTGGTACAGGATGCTCAGAGAAGCTGTG
Source organism: Chauna torquata (assembly GCA_013399475.1). Lineage (NCBI taxonomy): Eukaryota > Metazoa > Chordata > Aves > Anseriformes > Anhimidae > Chauna > Chauna torquata. Next base: position 87,691 of record VXAL01016489.1, on the reverse strand, counting down.
GATGCCCCATTCCTGGAATTGTTCAAGGCCAGGCTGGATGGCGCTTTGGGCAACCTGGACAGAGCTGTTGACTCTGTTGAGGGTAGAGAGGCCTTGCAGAGAGACCTGACAGAGAGCTGGGCAATCACCAACCGCATGAAGTTCAAGAAGAGCAAGTGCCGGATTCTGCTCCTGGGAAGGGACAACCCTGGCTATACATACAGACTTGGTGACGAGAGGCTGGAGAGCAGCCCCGCAGAAAGGGATCTGGGGGTTCTGGTTGACAGCAAGTTGAACACGAATCAGCAGCGTGCCCTGGCAGCCAGGAGGACCAGCCGTGCCCTGGGGTGCATCAGGCACAGCATTGCCAGCCGGTTGAGGGAAGGGATTGTCCCGCTCTGCTCTGCGCTGGTGCGGCCTCACCTCGAGTACTGTGAACAGTTCTGGGCACCACAGTATAAGCAGGACATAAAACTATTAGAGAGCGTCCAAAGGAGGGCTACGGATATGGTGAAGGGTCTAGAGGGGAAGATGTATGAGGAGCGGCTGAGGTCACTTGGTTTGTTCAGCCCAGAGAAGAGGAGACTGAGGGGAGGCCTCATGGTGGCCTGCAGCTTCCTCACGAGGGGAGCGGAGGGGCAGGCGCTGATCTCTTCTCTCTGGTGACAGCGACAGGACCCAAGGGAACGGCATGGAGCTGTGACAGGGGAGGTTCAGGCTGGGTGTTAGGAAAAGGTTCTTCACCGAGAGGGTGGTCGGGCGCTGGAACAGGCTCCCCAGGGAGTGGTCACGGCACCGAGCCTGCTGGAGTTCAAGAAGCATTTGAACAACGATCTCAGACATCTGGTCTGATTTTTGGGTTATCCTGTGCAGAGCTGGGAGTTGGACTTGATCCTTGTGGGTCCCTTCCAACTTAGGATATTCTGTGATTCTATGGTCTAGTGGAAGGTGTCCCTGCCCATGGCAGAGGCGTTGGAATTAGATGATCTTTAAGGTCCTTTCCAACCCAAACCATTCTATGAGTCTATCATTCTGTGATTCTGTGATTATCAGTGATGTGCCCTTGCCTGTAGAGTACACAGATTCATTGGGTCAGACCCTGCAGAAGAAATCTCAGTGGGCGCATGCTGGCTAGTTATAGTAGGGAACTATCACTTTATTCTCTGTGTAACTGCCTCATCCATTACTATGCTTTGGAAAGTAATTGCTCGGTTTGGTTAGCTTTTTAAACAAACCTGGTCTTTTTGAGATTTCCTGCTGTGAACTGCTAGAAATCACCTACTTCTTGAGACTTAAAGTGGTTGTTTGGAAACCTGCAAAGTTAAGGTAAAACTTAAACCCAAAGATCTGAAAATATAGAAATACGAAAGTTATACATACCCAGACACCATAAGCCTCCCTGCCAGTAATATCAGCTTCTTTTTCCCCCCACCTTCTCTTGCTGTCTGTAAGGGTTGTTATTTTGTAGACAAAAAACTCTTAAAAGAAATTTGATAATACTCATTGTCAGCTGAGATACAACTGGGAAGGTCTGTTGTCTGGAAGAGGTTCATTATGTGGTCCATCTGTCAAGAAAAGAAGGGGAGTTGTTATCACTAGGAAACTGAAAATAGAACAAAAATGTTATTGTTGGAAAGATGGGTTGAAGAAGCAAACAAGCATCTGGGGATCTCAGTGGAAGAAGTAAATGACCTTAAGGATAGTGATAGCTATTATTCTAGTTCTAGAAAGAGAATGAAATATGGCTGAGTGGGGAGAGGATATAATCCAGTGGGGAACATTCATATTTACCTTAACAGTATTTATTGGTCCACCATATTAAACAACGATAACAAAAAATGTTCTTTCCAAGAACACTTCTTTTAAGCTTTTACCTGACTTTTAATGTATTTCCTACTATCCTGCTGAATGATATATAAATAGCTAATCATTTTTACTTTAACTTAAATCATTATTCATAGCTCTTTGGGACTGACATTTTCCAGGCTTCTTCTATTTTTGTGTTGAGTGGAGGAGAAGAGAAGAGCCTAGGGAGGAGGACAGAGAATATGAAAAAAATCCCCTCAGCTATTCTTGAGTTATGGAAAAAATACGCTCTTTTCCAAAGGAGGAGAAAAAGCTCATTTGAACTTTTTGAAAGATACAGCAAAAATGACTGAAGTTTGAAACTTGAAACAAAGTAGGCTTCCCACTCATAGAGATTCAAAGCTTTATTTGGAAACGCAGGATCCAAGTAAAGCTACACAGGAGTGAGCACAATTTCTGTGCATGCTTAGTTACAATTGCTAAGATTTTAGCAAATCATATTACTACTGGTCCCCATTGTGAAATCAGAGCACATTCAGTCTTCCCATTTGGCCTGACCAGAGGACTCAAGGAAAGAGAAATTGCTGCTGAAATAATTTGTCGGTGCGAGATTTTTTGTTGCTTCTGTAAAATATACAGAGTAAATTCCTCCAAATCCCAATTAATTATGCACATTTGCTGGTAGAAAAACAAACTTTCACATGCATAGATGTAAAGTTCCCATGGGTTCTGCTAGTGAAAGTTAGACACAAAGTTTTACAGTCAGTGAGAACTGAGCCAAAACAACCCAGTATGCATAAATGAGTATATGGTAAATCTCAAAGGGTAACTGTTTCATCGAACTCCTAACAAATTTTTCTTTCTAGTTCCAGTTGCTACAGTTAAATGTTACTCAATGAAAAAGGAAATGCTTTTCAACTCTTCTTGTTCCCTTTTCTTCTTACATATTAAACTTCCCAACCCCAAGTCACTTCAGACTGTAACTGGAATTTGGGTCTTCTGGCATTGTTAGTTACTTGTAGCTATGATTAATAAAGATTCCTTCCTGTCCAGTCCTTGAATTTCACACCAAGTGAACTGGTTTATTCTAGCTGGATGAAGGGGTGAGGAGAGAGATTCTGTAACAGCAGGAATAAGGGGCTCAGGATATCAGAGTGCGCACAAGCTGCATGTGGTGCCTGGAGTTGGCAGAGCAGAGGTCTTGGCTAAATGTCATGAGACTGGGAATTTTGGTAAATGCAGTAACCAAACTGAAGTTCAGGAGAGATGGTAGTGGGTGTTGTTTGGACTCAAAAGTCAGCTGTACCAATGAGCTAGTGAAGGATCAAATCAATCTGAAAGCCTGTGGAAAAAAACATTACACATCAAGAGTGGAATGTGGTATTTATTATGATTGTTAAATTGTTTTACATGACTAACTAGTGGTAGAAATTCTTTGCTGTTTACCAAAAATTACTTATATTGCAATAGAGTGGTGTTTCTCTTCTAGCATTAAATATGACTGTAATATATTTTGTTAAGAAAATTGAATTAGTATTTCTAGCTTTTATTATGTATAATTAAATGTTCTATATATATTTGAGATGCCTTCTTTATTATTTAGATAAATTACCTATTTGAGTAATAGTCACAAAAGTGACTGCAAAGTGGATGGAATAGATTCTCTTACTATTTCTTTTGAATTCCCTGACGCTTATGGGATGCCTCTCCTTAGTGTGATGTAGCTGTTTTGATTTGTGAAGTAAAATTACTTTCAACTGTTCAGCACATACAACTAAGCAAAGTCCATGTTTGTGTATGATATAATACATGACCACCAAAAACATACAGCAATTGCCCAAAATTCTGGATACAACTGTATATTTAAAATCCAGTATCAGAGAAGAATGATGAAGAACTCGTGGATCTATATTTAGCTGTGATAGCTAAATTACATAATCCTATATAGAGAAAACAATACCTCTTTCAATTTTGAATGTTAGTGAATGTAAAATATATTACAAATATATTGGTTTCTTTGAAGCTACAGAATAGCTTTCTGAAGATAGTGGCACTATGAAAACAAGCGAGGATGCAATTTAAAAATAATAAAGAAGAAAGCATTGCCATACTTGTTGATGGTAGAACAAATGCACGTTGGAGCTCCTCTAATTTACATTCTATAGTTGTAGATACATAAGACTTCAGTCACCTACTATAAGTAGGATTAAAACATTTTAGTTCATGGAAGTATTTGTTGGTGTTGGTCAATGACTGATTAGTATGTTTCTCTATTTATCCTGCAGTAGTTGTAACTTTTGTTTTGGATGTGCTACCCTTATTTTGTTGCTACATGAAATTCTGAAATTTAGTTCTCTTTAATTTTAACTTTTAAAATTTTTTTTAAATTCTGTGCCATTATATTTATTATCAATCTTCCAAAACAAATAGGTGACACTTGTCCTTCTGGGTGATGGTAATTTTTTTTTTTCGCTTTCTTCCAGGAGTGTTAGAAAAAACATGTTTTTATTCAAATGGGAGCGAGGTCCTCACAGTTAACAGTGACATTGAAACATCTGACATTCTTTTGCCAAACACGGTTGAAAACAGTTCCAAGACTGATCCCACAGTAGATGTCAGCACATGGACCCCCTCCTGGACCACCACACCTTTATCCCACATTGGCCAAATGAACAAGAACTCAAATATATTTACAGAGACTTTCCAGGAAAAATCATTTCCCCCTACATCTCAAGCCTCAGTGCTCAATCCTGATCTTACAAATGATGCTGCTTTGGCAGAGGGCTCTGAATACAACACCCAGCTGTTTGCCACTGCAGAGGGACAGACTTCGTGGTCCACAAATGCATCCTTTAACATCACAGAGAGGATGACCACTCTGCCTGTATTAAGTCCTACCCACCCATCTGTGCCACAGAAAATGGATCATAAAAAAAGTAAGTTTATATTTTATTTGGCTCCATAATTCTGACTCAAAAGTACAGAATATACTGCTGGCTGCTTCCCAGTGAGTTCCCATGAGTTCTGAGGAATGAGTTGCTTTTTGATAATTTATTTTGTCATGCACTTTCCGTATTGCCAGCAAGCAGTATCTTATCAGAACATTTGATTGACCCCATTGAGGGAGATGCACTAAGTTCTTTCAGGTATGAATACTTACAGTCTGTTGTTCAAATCATGCATGCTTACCGAGTCTGATAATGAATTATTGCAGACTGTATTCAGTTTGTAGATTGAATTTTCTATGTTCCGTTAAAATTATGTATGTGGTAAGTACCTTCCTGAACTGGGGATATAATTACAGTTACAACATTTTCTATGTTAAAGGATAAATTCTTCTCTAATTTGAAATTGTTTCTTTATGCAGCAATAAACTTCCAGTGACATTTCTGAGGACTGTAATCAAAATGTCAAGAAAGAACAATGACAATTAACTGTGATCAGTTTTCATTGGTCTTACTATAAAAGAAAGTGTATTTCATTAGTGCTGTGGTAATTTTATTGATTCATCATGTCAGTGGTATTGAAAGGTTTCTTTACATTTTTTTTGCTAACACATGGAACACTAGGGTGCCATACTGAAATGAATTTCTCTTTAACTGTATATCATTCCTTTGCTGTTGATCCCATCAGAGCATGAAGCAAAACTTATTCCAGGTCATAGAGAGATATGAAATAGATGAAAAGAGATAGTCAGTGACCTAAAAGTGGCACATTCTATTAAATGTATATTTTACATTTCTATGAAACGAACATGAAGAGATGGTGTCTGACAGCTGTGATCACTTCAGCCATTGGATTGTATGTTGTTTTGAGGAGAATGTCTGTGTCGTTCCTTTCTTGGATTCCACGCTTAGTTAAATTTTAAGACCTGATATTAGTCATCTGCCTAATGAATGTATTATTCAGGTGTGAGTGATCAGATTGATGTTGCATCACAAACTTTTTGCTCTGCTGTTTTCTTCTGAAGCATTCTGCCTTCAGGAGTTTGTCCCTTGCCTCATCCCCCCCTGCCCCATCATCAAACAAGTAGATAAAAGTTGGGAAAGAGCTCTGCTATACCCTTTCTTGTTCCTTCTGGAGTGAAGTAAAAGAGGAAAACCTTTATTTATTTATCTATTTATTTATTTTAACCTGGCACATGGAAGAGATTCCTTTTGAGGGCATTTCAGTGGTAACTTATTTTCTCACTCACAAATTTGCCCTCAAAAATAATAACATTGTGAATCAATGATCTGTCATTTTTTTTCTTTCTGTCTCCTGAACTGTAGTGATTCTGTAGCCATTTGGATGGTACAGGATTTCCTTACGTTCAGTTTGCTAAATGGTTTTCTTAAACAGGTTTATATCCTGTTTTTTTTCTCCTCACACCCCAAACTCAGAACAAATGTATGTAAATGCATAATTACATCCTGTCAGTGATTCATTTATTTACCTTATTTGGTAACTTGGCTAGTTATCACTGTGCTGAGGAACAGCTTAGAAGCACAGTGTGCTACACTACAGATACTTCCAGCTCATAGTGTTTTCAGTGATTATGATCATAAAAGACACCTCAAAGTTAGTAGCCTGATGGTTAATGTTGAGCAGAACTATGGGGCAATATAATGCCTGTTTTTCTTGACTAGAACTTCTTCGACATGTGTTGTGGGGTCTAACCGTTTCTTTTCTGGCAGATGGTGTGTTTGCATTGCAGTCTTAGTAACTGGGTAGTTACAGAATAGATATACTGCATAAGATTCTGTATTTGTATTAATCGGTATATATATTCTATATATACACTCAGTCTGTATATATATATAAATTCTGCATGTATGTACATATATATATATAAATGTGTACATATATTTGGGGGGTGCAGAAGAATTTGGTCTCAGAATAACTGTGTTCCCATACCTGTCCCAAGGCATTGAGGACTAGAAATCAGGAGATTTTGATGAGTACACAGGGCTTCTCACTATCTCACTCTTGTACCGTCCTTTGCAAATTATCTCTTTACACTTCTCCTTGGTCTCTTTGATCTCTCCTTTCCCACTCAGCTTTGCTTCCTGGAGAGAACTGTAAGGTAACAGAAAACATGGTTTGATGTCCAAAGCAGTCTTGTGTATTCTGTTGTACAGAGAGATGGGGAAAAACTAGGAGCAGAGAAATAAAATCATTTTTGGAATTGTGAGGCTGGAGTAGTCTTCTGGAGTAAAATGAATTTTTTGAGATAAGTAAAACTTAATGACTACATGTGAGTGGTGCTAGCAGATCAAATGAAGTCTCTCTTGCTTAGCATCTTGATCCAATTGTGACCATTAGCACATGCCAAAAGAAGAATAAACTACAGCTAGCATACAGAGACACCCCAACGTTATATGGTAGCAGATTCCAGTGATCTGTAGTGAGTCTTGATGAAAGTTCTTCCATCAATTTATGTAATCACTTTTGAACCAATGTAAAATGGAGGTTTGAGCTTCTTAGGTACATCTCATAAGGAAATTAATCTCCAAATTATGTGCGAGGCTGACATTCCACCATCATCAACACACACTAGCAGATCATCCATCAGTACAGGTTTCATCTGGTTCAAATGGAGGCAAGTGAGTGCATTTCTGATGATTTAGTAAGAGAGTGTAACTTGGACTTTATGCTGGTTTTATGCAAGGTGTTAAAAGACAAATGATATATCATACAACATAGAGACTGCCAGTGCAAAACCAGCCAGCCAAAATTCTCTGAACATGTATGAAATGGCAGTAATGTGGCTGTAACATTTTTGGTCTGGTGTTAGTATCCATAGCACTGGATTCATTTTAGTGTTGAATTACAGCTTCAATAAAAGACATTAGAAAACATTAATAAGGGAAATGATAAACATTGTGACCATATGGTATTCACTCAAGACTTCAAAATAACACAAATATGACATTTCCGAGTAACTGGAGAGGAATGAAATTTGGCACATATGACATGAGTTATTTTAAAAGTCCTTGAACCATAAGGAGGTGCGTTGTCAGAAATTCTAGTAAAGAGTAGACTAGTGGGTAAATGGGAATGCATGATACAATAAGGAAGAGACAAAGAAGTTTCTTTTCCTTTTACAAGAGGAAGCAATGCCTCACAGGACTATTAGAAAGTTTTTTGAAGGAGTCAATGACATTACTGGTTGATGCAGCATACTTGTTCTTTAACCAGAGACTTCACTGAGAAGTCTTAAAGAGAACTGTCTCACAGACTAATTGCTCATTAAAAGACAGGGGGAAATATATGAATGAATGGTTAGGTTCCACAGTGAAGATTACCGATGGAGTCTCACAGGGTTTTCTGTGAATGTAGACTTTACACTCCACATTAAAAAAAATGATCTGGGAAAACAGCGAATAAGCAAGTAACAACATTTCCATTGATAGTTACCTAAAATGAATAGCTGGAAATCACATAAAGGTCTCATAGTGGAGAGAGAGACTGATAAAATGTTTAGACGTGTTTGTGTCAAAAGGTGCAAAAGAATGCTGAAGAGTGGGGAACAACTCTAACTCTATATAATACAATGGTGCACTCTCAGGTAGNGAAAAGCTGAGGGTTTGCTGCAGACAGCATTCTGGCTTGGTGATGGTCAGAAAGGCCACTCTGAGTGTTAGGTGTTGTCATGAGACTGCAGAGAACAAAACAGAAAATCTCATTACGTCAGTGTATAAGTTCAGAAAGATAATAGTAGAATTGGAAAAGGCAAATAGCAGGCAACCAGATCAGTAGAGGTATGGAATGGCTTAGATATGAGGAGACACTAAATGTGAGGAAGACACTGTTTTCCTCCTGGCTGAGGACTAAGTGGTTATGGTAGATGACCATACAATTTTGAGTGGCCTGGAGAAGAACAGGTAGCAGTTACTCACTGTTTTTCATTACATAAGTAGGTGCCCAGTGTTTTTCATTTATCAGACTAAGTTAAAACAAAGGAAACAGCCACATCTTCACAGAATACATACCTACACATGGAACTCATTGCCACAGGATGATGAGAAAATGAAAAAGTATGAAAATGCTTGGAAAACTTGATGATGGGTTGGTCTGTTGCAGGCTTTTAAACAATATATTCCAGTTTCAGCTTCTGACTCATGAAATCTCAAGGCTTTAGCTTGCCAGAAGTTGTTATAATCCTAGGCGGTTGTTCCTTGTTTGCCCTAAATTCTTCTAATTTTTCTTGCTGCCCCCTAGCAAAGATTAGCTTCTGAGTTAGTTCCTGTGTTACCTCTCTGTTGGAAAGAAAGTGAAGGAATACATTTTTCCTGTTGGGGGATTTGAGTTTGTGTGAGTTCAGATTTAAATGCGTTGTTTTGAAGGCATGGACCATGGTCTTAAGTCACTAACGTGGTTCATTGGAGAGTTTCCTGATAGCAAAAACATCAGGAAGGGAGTTTTAGGTGAACCAATAGTTTCAGCAGTGTATATTCATGGAATTTGAGGTATATGCAGTAATATTCTGTGCATCTGTCAGTCAATGCGCAACAGGAAAAGAACCATATACTAAACAGTCATTATCTTAAAGAAGAAAGGATGTTTTTCCAAGATAAATATCGGTACAATTTTATCAGTACTTTTCTTCCCTTTGAAATAAAAGTAGGCTGCAATTATGTGGTAAAGTGGGAGACTGACCAGGAGACATCTCAAGTGTATCAGATTGAGAGGGATGTTTTCATTTCAAATGAAGCAGACTCCCTGTTTTGTAATACTGCTGATGTGGGGAGACGGGAAGAAGGAGAGAGGGCATTCTTCCTAGAAAAACATCCTGTAAAACTAATGGAATATGCAATGGGACAAATATTAGTACCTACTTTTGTTTCTTCCACTCCCTGATATTTATGCAGATGTATATTTAATATCCTCTTTTTTTCTATGCCAGATCTCTCACACTTCTCTCCTAGCAGACAGTCAACCACTCAGCCACTTCGCGCACACACGCACAAAAAAAACCATGTTAGTGGAAAAATGTGACAATGTTCAGCTCCTAATATGAAAATATGACCAAGTGCTCCAGGCTTGATCTTCCAGCATCCCTTTCTGTGCTTGGCATCGCATGCCTGCAGGCCCCAGTGCTGTGTCGAGCATGAAGCGCGATCCTGCAGCTCTGATGGCCGCCAACGGCAGCCCCACCTTTGGCACCACAGGGACTGGGAGCGGGGCCCCCTGGGGATGTAAAGGGCAGCCCCCAGGCTCCCTCTGCTCTGAGGGGATGGGAAGTGGCAGCTGCAAAGAGAGAGGGGGGCTTACCCCAGTGTGTTAGTGGGAGGTGGCACTGGTGGCAGAAGATGTTGACAGATGCATTTCATCCAAGGAGCAGAGCGGCTACCCAACTCCTGGCTGTGCTGGGAAGTCAAGGGAGAGCACTGGGCTTCTAGACCTTTCACTGGGAAAAGAACTGAGTAAAAGCAAGGTGGGTACAAGTAAAGGATTTGTTTTTCCACCTCTGGCTTATTCTGAATATACTTGACAGAGTGCTGGGAAAAGGCATGAGTCCCAGATGAACGTGGATTTGGTTCCTGTTCAGCTCCTCTCTGTACTTGCACAAGTATGCAGGAGAATGATAAAAAACCAAGCCCTAAATGGTTGATTGTAGGAGTGCAGTGGGAAAGTACCTTTGCAAAAGCGAGATACTGTATCAGAGGACTTGTTAGGCAGGATTTGAAAAGGCATATAATTTATATTTCTTGTTTGCATCTTTTACGCTTTTCCTAAATAACAAATACTCTTATTCTGCAGGGGACCCTTGGGTCCTTTCACATTTCATGAACATCTTTGAGCAATTTATTTGCAACCCCCTGCTCTGCCTAGAGGTCATCCTAATCCTCTCTAATGTCATTTAAATTTGTCTAATTCAGACATTAAATAAATATTCTTCTCTCTCCCAGCCCTCCTTTCGCTGTATTTGGTGTTCTGCCACTACTACAATCTACAGAGAACAAAGCTGGCCCAGCTTTCTGTTTGGTAGAAAAGAGCAATATGAGAACCACTCTGGGGATAGCTGGAAGGGATGTGTCACATATGGCACAGAAACAAACAATTCCCTGCCTCTCTCTCCCTGCCTTGTGCTGCTCATTCCAAAGATGTTTTTTTTCTACTGAAGCTAAGGTATCCAGTGACTGCTTCCCAAGTCAGACCACAGGTTTGCATCTTCCCAGTTCCTAATATCTCAAGCAGTGATCTAATAAATCACTTTGTCTTCTATCTCAATTTATGTTTAATTACTCAAGCAAGTTGGAGCAGACACAATTATATTAAGAGTAGTAACAGCAATAGATCCATGATAAATATTTATAGATAAATAGCTGGTTCTCAAAAATAAATTCAAAATGTTAAAACATGATTTTCTCCTGAAGCAAAAATTATTTTGGTCTTTCAGATTGGCATAGAAGCACAAAAACTGTGGTCTTCTAAGTCCTGGGCCAGGAGGTTGGCGACTCAGCTGTTTTTTTTTTTTTTTTTTTCCCCATAAAAATGCAAGCATGAGTAAACTAATATGGTAGTTACTGATTTTGTTGGTGCTTGAGTTCATGCTTGAGGATGTTCTCTCTTCTAGCAGTGGCTTCTTTTCTTTATCTCACCTATACCTGATTTTTTCTCTCAAAATTAAAGAAACAAAGTAGAAAAAAACTGCCTCAAAAATTTTTTGTCGTGGTCCTCATTAAAAAATGCATTTTTTTCCCCTAGTCAAAATAACCACTAGAGCCATTCAAGTTTTCTTGTCTAGCAGAAATTCAAAATTAAGTTTGCAGCTGACATGGAAAAATTAGTGACTTACAAGACATGGCGAATTTCCACTAAAATCCAATAGCGAGAACCTGGTTTTCATCAGTTTGCCTATTCCACCATTGCCATTTCATACGGATGTATGGGCATAGATTATCAAGGAAACCATTAAGTTTCTGCTATACAAGGTATATTAGCTGGCAGTGTAATCTAAAAGGTTCTTACATGTAATTACTGTCTATGTAGAATCTGTATAGATTTTCCATTACAACTTATGTTTATAAGGAAGAAAAAGCTGACTAGCTTTTAACACCTGGTGCATTGCCACTCTCAGGTAACTGGAAGTTTGCCAAAAATTTTAAATAATTGTGTGAGAATTTTAATGATGTTCCTAACACTTTCATATATTTACCTCCAGCTAAGCTTGTGACTTTAATTCCCTTCAATAAATTCATGGCTCCTTATTGCAAGTATTTTGTTTGTAGATGATCATCTATCCAAATACACTCTGATCAAGTAGTGCTCTGTATAAGGTATCTAACAGATCTCAAATATCTGTTGGAATTAACACTGTAATGAGTACTATGAATAACTATCCCCCCCACCCCCCTTGCAATTCCATTTCCGCTTACTTATGTATCTTTACTCTTCAGCCTTTCATCCGTATGCTCTATTTTAGAGCGGGAGATTCCCTCGCTGGAAATAACTACAAAGTCAGCTTTTTTCCAGTCTTTAAATGACACGTGTACCTTTAAAACTTTTTAAGGTAAAGAACAGAAGTCATTTCAGCTTTATGCTTTTCACTTTTATGCATCCATTGCAATTTTTTACACTTTATTGCTTGTAGTTTAGACAGTTTCTTGTCCAAGTTGAATGACAAACTGAGCAAGAGTCTAAGCAACGAGTCATATGCTAGCCTGGCATGAAACTTCCAAGGATGGGAACAATGAGCACAAGGTATACCTTAAGATAATTGGCTGAGAATTACAGCACACTGATTTCCTTTACAGACCTATCAGCTTCTCTAAAACTCTAAAAGTCAGTTATGTGGTTATTTCAACAAAGAGATGTTGTTGATACATGTTTTGTTCTATATTGTGATTGTTGATCAATTAGTTTCGAAAGGTACACCTTACAGCTGGGAGCTGTGTGTGATTTTATTTTTGATTAAAGTTGATCTCCTTTATGCTTCTGCATGGATTCCAGTAGATAGGGTGCAGCCAGATGTGGAGGTAGAGCCATCATTAACATAAAATGGTAAGATCTAGGCTATTGTCCAAAAGGAAGATCAAAGCATTGATACAACAGAAAGTGATCTACAGTCACTGTTATGTTTCACAATCCTGTGAAATCCAAGAACAACATAATGAGTGACATGATTTGAAATCATAATGAGGATGGGAATTTGAAAAAGTGATAAATTGACCAAGAAAGTTAAAGATTAATTTGGATGTTAATATGTACATGAAGTACATTTGTCTCCCCTTTATTGCCGCTGATAATTTAAAAATCCTAATGATACTCTCCAATGAAATAAAATAGCAGAAGTTCAGACTAGAAATTAGGGAAAACTTTTTCACCAGATGGGTAGCGCAGCAGTGGAACCCATTACCCGCAGAAGCTGTGGGATCTCCATCCGTGGGTGTTTCCAAGACTCAGTCAGGCAAAGCCACGACTGACAGTGTGCTGGTGACAATCTTACTTAGAGAAGCAGGTTGGTTAGAGACCTCCAGTGGATTCTTTCAACCGCTATTTCTATGATTACAAGGTCTAAAAAAATATTTGTATGTGGGGAGAGGAACACAAACATTTTGCATGGCTGAAAGAAGTTTAACATAGCATTTTGTTTAACTGCGTTTGAGATAATTTGTCCTAATTTTTCTGGGGAAGATTGTCATTACTCTCTATGTAACTAACATAGAGAAGTAAACAAAGAGACAGTATTGAGGGAAACTATCTGTATTTATTAGTGGAATTATATAAAAGAAACAGACTTTTCATTCTGGGAAGACCAATTGAAATACAAGTATTTAAAAATATCACTTTACACAAGCAACTTGCAAGCATCGTGTTCATAAGGTTTCAATGCAACTGAACTGGTACGCAGTTATAGGATTCTTGACGATAGTTATGTCAAGCTCTTAGATACCTGTATATTAATCTACTCCTTTCACACATAAAAAAACAGGGTGTTTTTTGACCAATAATTCCTCAGGCGGTGAAGGTTTATCAACATTCTTTTTTGTTCACATAACAATCAAATGGTGTAACTGGAACTCTAAGGAATAATTCCACTTATGTAGACGACTAAGCTAGTCTGTGAACAGAAGTATTTGAACTGTAGTGGTAGAAACAGAATTAGGCCATCAACGAATGTTTTAAAAATATGATTCTCAAAAGAAAATTCCAGCGATACAAACAAGAGAGTCAATAGCTGCCCCTCAGAAAAAGAAAGGGCCCAGGAAGTCACATATCATATTCTGCAACATATACTTTGCCAAATGTGCAATCAAATTCAGAAGATCTAGGCTGCAGTATTTCTGGCTAAAGCAAATTGTCTTTTACAGACAACGGCTACATATGCCATAATGAAACAATCGCACACATATTTTTGAAAGGCATAGCTGTGGGAATTTTCCATAGGGAAAACAAACAGTAATCTGTTAGACTGATCAGTCCTTTGTTAGCCAGTTAGATCAGACCTTACTAAGCCAGATCCTTAGTACACCAGGATCTTAAGTTCCACTTGCAAACCGCCAAGCAGGAAATTGCAGTTAGCATAGCATAGGTTTCACATACTTGAAGTGTTTTGCTTAGCAAGTGAGGTGCTGTATTCTGTCCCTAGTTTCTAGACAGATTTCACAGGGAGGCTTACGTAGTGTTTGCTGCATTAGTTTTGTCTGAAAGTGAGTTAAGTATAAGTTATCACTATGAGATATGTATGGAAAAAAGGATCCTAATCTCCTACCAAAGAGATCAGAAGAGCAATTTGGCTATTCTTTAAAGGTAATTAACCAGAGACAACTGGGACAGCTCAAGTACACCTTATTACTGTGCTGTCCTATTCATAGCCTGTTGAATATCTCAACCATTGTAAGTCTTTTACAAAGCACTGCTGTTTTTTGTTTTGAACATAACAGTATTGGCACATAATTAAATGTTGTCAATCAAGCTAGCATTCATTTTCATTTATTGAAAACACTTTTGTTAAAAAAGAATCATCCAGATGCCTGCCCTGGTCCAGTGGAAGCTACCATTTTTCTACCCCAGTTTTTTTTTTTTTTTAAACAAAGGCTGTTAATAATAGTAAAGTAATGCACACCTTTCAAAACAATGGCAACATGCAGTCCAACCTAATGTGCCATGGAAAATAGTTTTTAATGATTGATCTAATCCTAAAATTATTTTAATTTTGTGCCTTTTGTTTATTTAATGGTAGGTTCTTTGAAATATGTCTCCAATTTCACTAAAGAATCCTGTAATTAGGAAGTGGTCATTAGGAAATAGCTAATCAAAATACCAGATCTGGAATATAGGCCAGGTCACACCTCATGGGGGTAGGTATTCAGCCTCACTTTTGGCTAATGAACTTACCTGCTCTCAGCTGTTCCTGCCTAAGGGATTAAAGAAGCAAGTATATGCCTCAGCCAAGAAGGGCAGTGTCTGAAAGTGCCTAGGTGAAAGAACTGGAGCTCCAGAAATGAGGTGGCTTGTTGAAGAGTCCAGTCTTCTGCAATATCCTTTGGTCAGTAGAATAACTGAGTTAGAATTTATGGCTGCATTAAGCTCTGAGCAAAATGTGTCTGATACAGATTGGATATGGTATTCCACAGCTTCCTCTGTACAGCAGCCCATACAGGTTACCTTTAAAAAAAAAAATTACGATAACGCTTCAACTCTGATCTAAAATATGAGTTATATGTCCCTCATGGCTAACCCCCTATCTATGTGACCTGGAAGATACTGAATTGTTTTTCTGTCTATTGCAGGGGGTCAGTACCCTTATCACCTTTCCCATTGGTACCTGTGGAGTGCAAGGCAGAGTTGAGCATCACTCATTCCTTTCAAATTGTATAATTCATTAGGTGAGCTAAGTTATGTACAGAACAATTCTTTTCAGCTAGCTTTGGAGTTCGACTTCCATTTCAGGTCTGCAGAAGAGGTTTGCTATTCGAAAGCTTGTTTCCCTCTTCTCTCACTTAAGCTATTATGAGTCACCTGGGCTTCCTTTAGAAGTTAGTGCTGCTGAGAAAGCATCCCCATTCTCTTTGCTCAGAGCCATACAGTGCTGGACTCTTCTCTTTACATGTTGCTATTTGCTGGCTCCTTCCTGAGGTGACTCAGCTGTAATGCTGGCTACATTAGCTTTCAGCTGATTTAACACCAAAGTTGTTTTAAGTGTATCTTATCAATCATGGTTGTGGCATTTTGGCATTTTAATGGAGTCTGCCCAACACAATTATTTAACAACCCAGACTTACATACAAATAGGCAAATAGAGTCTTCTTTCAGTTGTTTTAAAAGGAGTATCTCATTTTGAGCAAAACATCCTACACACCTAGTAGCTTTAAAGATATCTTGAATTGTTCCAGCCCTGGAGTGATATACACGCTTTCTAAATATAAATAGGATGACCCATCTTGCTCTGTCTCTTTTTTCTGCGCTCTTGTATCATAGAATCATAGAATCATTTAGGTTGGAAAAGACCTCCAAGATCATCAAGTCCAACTGTTAACCTAGCACTGCCAAGTCTACCATGACATATCATAGATGTTAAAGATTTCATACACTTCAGCACATACATGGAAGATTTAATTACCTACCAGTGACACAGAATCTTCAAAACTAACTTATCTAGCACCTTCTACTATCTTTAGATAACTTCTGAATAATTAGTTTTAAGCATTAATCCTACTTAACATAGGGTGTGTCATAACACAAACCATTTTATTCTGGAAGGACAGACAATGTTGTTGTGGGTTGGCTGGCTGCCATATGCCCACCCCGCTGCTTTCTCACTCCCTCCTCCTCTACAGGGTGAGGGGAGAAAATAAGGTGGAGAATCACAGAATCAACTAGGTTGGAAAAGACCTCTGAGATCATCGAGTCCAACCTATGACCTAACATCACGCTGTCAACTAGACCATGGCACTAAGCGTGAGTCGAGCTGAAGATGGGGAGGCCACTTACCAATTGCTGTCACATGCAGAACAGATTTGACTTGGGGAAGATTAATTGAGTTTATTGTCAATTGAAAATAGAGCTGGATGGTGAGAAACAAAGACAAAAACTAAACCACCTTTCCCCCAGTGCACCTGTCTTCCCAGGCTCAACTTCACTCCCTCATTCCTGACCCCTCTTCCTCCTCCCCGCTGTGAGTGGCACAGGGGGGATAGTGAACAAGGGGCTGCTGTCAGTCCATCACAGTTCCCTTCTGCCACTCCTTCCTCCCCACACTTCTCCCCTGCTCCAGCGAGAGGTCCCTCCCACGAGCTGCAGTCCTTCAAGAACAGCTCCTGTGTGGGTTCTGTCTGAGCTGCAGTCCCTCTGTCTGACCTGCAGTCCCTTGGGGTAAGCTTGCTCCAACGCGGGTCCTCCCATGGGCTGCAATTCCTTCAGGACTTACCGGTCTGGTTTGGCATGGAATCATCCATGGGGTGCAGTGTTGTCTCTTCCATAGGCTGCAGGAGAATCTGCTCCGGTGCCTGGAGCACCGCCTCTCCCTCATTCTTCTGTGACCTTAGTGTTTGCAGGATTATTTCTCTCTCTCTCCCCGCTCCCCCCCATCTCTCTCATGTGCAGCTTTTTGCCCTTTATTAAACACGTTTTGCCAGAGGTGCCACCAGCTTGGCTGCTGGGTCCAGCCATGCCCTTTGGTGGGACTGTTGGAGATGGCTGGAACCAGCTGTGTCTGGCACAGGGTAGCCCCAGCCTCGCCTCACAGAAGCCACCTTGCAGCCCCCCATTGCCAACGCCTTGCCACCTATACCTAATACTGAGAAAGCTGGGAAAAACAGGCAAATTCAACCTTTCCAACAGTGCTGTTTCTAATAGTAAAAATGTTGGCATTTTTCCTCCAGAACACGTATGTATCCTTTTTATTTTGTTCAGTAGTGTTATATGGACATGTGCTGTTCTGTAAGGATCGGTTGGCGTTTTCTTTTATGTACAGTGTGTGCTGGAAGAGAACAAATACACAACTTTTGCAGGAGTGTGGAAAAAGTGCGAGGAAGGGTCTGAGAATGTGTTCAGACTCAGACATACTGCAAGTACCTGATGTACACACTCAGCAGCCGAGTTGTCCCCCATCTGAGGAAATGGAGGCTGCTGTGAGATGCGGAAATCGTGTTTTCAAAAGATTGCAAGTTAATGTGAAAAAATTGCAGACTATGCTTTTGTTGTGAAATTTTTGATTTTAACTATTGATGCTTGAACTAAGAGAAAACAGTTTGTAGATTTCCCTGCAGGGCTGATTCCAAAGGACAGATTGTAGTTCCTGGCATCTCATGAAATAGGCTAGAAGAAAATCACTTATTGGGGCACTTTTCCTGAGTTACGGAAAAAACATCTGAAATACAATATCAGATGTTCAGTCCCAAATGGACCGTACAAGAGAAATTCATAGCTGGAGGGAGGCTAAGAAAATGTGTTCTATTTTAATTGAAATGAAAATATCTACCAGGATGTCATAGTAAATTAAGAGGTATTGAAATTTTTGAAGACAGTAATGAGTTTGGAAAGAAGTTTTGCTGAAAAGACCAGATTCTAGGTGTAATGCCATGCTCCTGTGATCTGCAGCAGAAGTCCATGAGAATCTGGGGGGAAAAAAAGGCATTATGTATCTTCATGTGTCTCAAATACGAGATTGTGAAATCAAGCAGAATCAGAAGACCCTTCTAAGGTCAGAAGAACACGGCAATTGGGGACTGGAAAAAATTCAATTTGATGAGGGTCATTCCCATATCAAGAAGTCTACAAATTGCTGCTATAGGCAAGTTAGACAGGCTTCTAAGTTAGAATGGATGAGTTTGGCTTGGTTTTGCTTTTTTTAATGGGATTCTTAGAGATTTTCAAGGTACTTGAGATAAGATTTCGTTCCATGTTGGTAGAGCTTTCGCTATGAAAGAGCCAGGTGAATGTTGCCATTTTTTCCTGGTTTCGGTAGAGGTGAATTCACTCCCTGAGGCAGTGAATTTATGGACTGCCACCATGGGACTTAGTGCATACAGTGTACTAAACTAAGTTCTGTAGCAAAGCGAGTGGTGATTGCTGCTGCATTGGACAGTCTCATTTTCCATAAGCTTCTTAAAGATGTTCTGTAAAAGTTGCTGTGATTAAACAGATTATTTTCTAATTGGAATTTAAGCAAACTTGACCTGGGATATGAAAATCAGGCTGCGTACTTTCATCTTCAAGCACTCTCATGTACCTTATTATAGTTTGCATACCTGAGACAGAGGTTTGTTTTGCAGATCTTTATGGCAATCCTAGTTTAAAAAAAAAAAATGCCATAGCTAAGATCTGGGCCAGTCCAAGGTAGCTTTAACTGAAGGTATTATTTGTAATTGCATTGCATTTAAAATTGCTGATGACAGGAGGAAAGATTCCAGATCTGCAAGTTAGAAAATGAATGCATTCAGAATGCAGAGTTGCACCAAATTTATACATCTGTTTTTAGAGTAAAAATGTTCTTTCATGTCTTATCAGTCAGGAATTGATTCTGATAGTGCAATTCAAATTTTCCTAGCCTTTTCAAAGTGCTTGGTGGTACTGGGCAATGATGGCACATTCTGCAAATGTACTGCTTCAGTTGCTGTGAGCAGGCTCTGTTCCTACCCATTGATAACTAACCCCTTCTCTGGTCCTAGGAAAAAATGCTTTTGCTGCCAAAAAGCTATTCAACTCAATGATCTGATCTGAGTGAGCTAGTTATTTCTCTACCCTGCCCCTCCAAAAAAAAAAAAAAAAAAAAAAAGGAGGGGGGGAGCAGAGGAAGGCTAGGGGGAGAGGAAAGGCTGTTTTTTTTCAGTTGACCTAACACCAAGGGCCTGTTCATTGCACGGCCTCAAAAAAGGAAGTGAGGAATCATGATCTTACTGTTACAGGGGAGGCTGAGTGTTCTAAAACTAAAACAATCAATCAGGCTTAAGCTGCAGTTCCCGTTATGTTTCTTTGAGGCTGCTGTAAACATTGCCTTTTGGGAAAGAATGTAGGTGGTTATTTTCAGGCAGCTCGGTTCTCTAGTCCAATTCACATACATAGCTGCTTCGGAACAGTCCATAGGTAGGGCAATCTGGGAACAATCCAAAGAGGGGAGAGGGAAAGGGAAAATATATTGTTTAAATTAGTTTAAGCAACACTGAATATTGAAACCATAGGCTTGTATTGCAATAGTTGGAGTAGAAGGAAGCCCTTTTGTTACTAGTTCAGTCCATTTGGCAGTAGCCAGTGATAAGCAGAAAACGCTTAATTTAGATGAATGTCAGAAATGACCCATATAATTAGGAACCATGCTGCTCTGATCAACAGCTTTTTCACATGTTGTATTCCCATTCACTGCTCTTTTTTTTTCCTGCCTAGGTAATGCCAAAAGTAGCTCATGTGCCTTGTATTCCCCGTAATTGATGAATCTTTACTACAGAAAGGAAGCAAATAGGTTGAGGCTTTCCTACACCTATTTGGCATTTCTCTTCTTTTCTGGTCTATTACCTGCTTGCTTGGGAACATGTTTAATATTAGTATGTTATACCAGCAGTCAGATTCATTCATGTATGCGATTAGCATTCTGGCTCTGGAGAGAAGTGTAGTTTATCAAATGCACTTAGCCTGTACACGTGGAGCAGAATTTAGCAATTTGGTAGAATACGGATTGTGAGGTTTACTGCATTCTTTTCTTGTTTCTGTGGCTGTTTGTCAGTGCAAGATTTTTTAATTGTTCAAATTTTCTATTTATTTAAAAAAGGAATACTGTTATTCACATTAAAATGTTTTTTCATTATCATTTTTATTTAAATACCTACTCCTCATTAAATAAGCTGTTCCTTTTGCTTGTGTTGTAAATTGCTTTTCTTCTACTTTTAATGGCCTTTAACATAAAATATTCCTTGCTCTGTATAATCCTGTGTCTACATCACTGTTTGCCAACATAGTGAGCAATTCTGGCACTGAGCTGACTTGCCTGTCTGAAAAATATGTTCTAGCTATCACGAGCTATTGGGCTTGATGCAAGAAGTAATGGAGGGACTTGTTTTATGCAAACAATCCGAATACAGGATCTCTGAGTTCTCTTCTGGTCTCAGTTTAGGTGAAACAACCTTGCTGTGAAATAGTGTGTTACTCAAAGTATGACCAGCTTATGCAGTTGTGTGGCACTTGAGGGGAAACTAGAAAATTCAGTAAGGTCCCCTGTAAAGCTGCAAGGCTGTGGCTGCCTGCTGCTGGGTTAGAGGTCTGTGGGCTACTTTGGCAAGGGCTGAAGCACCTATGCTCTGCAGCTCTGTTCAGTGTACGTGAGCCAGTGGGGTGCTGCTCCTGAGCTAATTAGTCCTGCACAGAGCTAACTGTGTGAGAATGCAAGGTAGATTTCCTTAGTTTGCTAGAGAAGGTTTTTGAGACTGTAGCACTTGTTCTTACTGCAATGAGAATCCGGGATACATATGATGACACTGTGATAAAACAATTGCTATTACTCTGAAATTATACCTTTTGACTCAGAGGTGTGGAGGGTATGGGCTTTGTGCAGTTACAGTTGCACTGAAATTTACAAGCTGGGTGAAGGGTGTAACAAACATAAGAGGTGGAGTGAGCACCAGTGTTAAAAAGAGGAGGTTCTACCCCAGGCACCTGCTTTCCAGGAGAGCATTCTAGGATATAGACATGCCTGGGATAAATACTGAAATTATTTATATTATTATATAAATACTGAAATTATTTATATTATTTATTTTATTATACAGGAATGCTAGATTCATGGAACTGAAGGTGGATCATGAATGATTACAAATCATGCCTGTTAGAAGGGCAGGTCCAAAGTTTAGTCCCTTCTTCCATCTCTCTTATTTTTAGAAGGTCTCATATAATTATTATAAAATGCATCTTCTTGGCAAAGAATGTTGAATTCAGCGCTTCGTTATCCAGCCATGGAGCACTCCTAAAAGGTCAGTTAGCTCCAAGGAACTTTAGCTCTTCTCTGCCAGGAGTGTGTGAATTTTAAAAGATCCAAAGTAGCCCCCATACATGATCTCAGCCAAAAAGTCACAGCTTCTTGGCACATGTTGTGGCAGGGGCCATTTTGCCATTGTGCCTCAGGAGATAGGTGGTGATTTTGTGAATCATTTTGTTGAACTTCAACTTATGTAAGCCCTACATGCCCCTCTTCCTCCTGGTTTAGGATAATTTAATTTATTTAAATAACTTTATTGTGAATTTTTTGTGGGTGAAGGAGACTCAGAATTTTGCATCAATATGTTTTCCTCTTACCACAGCAGTTACTGACAGTAACTGTTCCCAGCCTCAGCAAAAGAATGTAGGCAAGAGAAGACTGTGAGGAGGTTAGTGGTTTAAAGAATGTTTGCTGTAAAAGCTTCAATATTTTTAATCTTTAAATCAGAACATTTTTGTTTTCATGTTAAGTTCTCCTAAGCAATAAAAATGTTATATATAAAAAAAAAATCTTTGGAATACAGGTAAATGGCAATGAGTTTGTCAAAGTACCAAATATAATGCAAAAAACAGAGGGATATTTTAGTTTTTTATAGCAGGTCAAGATACAGTGCAAAATTCACAAAGTGAGTCATCATTAAGGAGATAATAGATTTCTGGCATCTTTTAAAAAGAAGCTGTGTGTGATTCTGAAGTGAGTTTCCTTCGCTTCCCTCCACTTTTTTTTTTTTTTTCTTTTATTCCCTTTCTTTTGTCTAGATTTGGGAAATCTATTTCTGTATCTCCAGATTTTGATCTGACAACCTACCAAGCAGATTTGATGATCATCCTGGTGGTATTTTTGAAAAATACCTGTACAGCTTCAGAGCTGAACTTGCACTGAAAATCATTTTGATATGGTACTAACTCATATAGTCACATTTGAAAACTGCACTCTGCAGTTTTTGAAAGTTCTCTTAATTTGGAGGCTCACCACTTTTTTGTTGATCTCCCAGCATTTACTGCTAATTGTCAGTGGAGAATCTGAGCCTGAATTACACAGAAAAATGTGATTCCTGGATGAACAGATCTGTTACTTACTGGGCGGTGGGAGTGCGAAGAGACTGTGGTAGAAATGGGTGTATACTGGTGCTAAGACATGTTGTTGGCAGTACTGAGGGTGGGAAATTTTAAGATGGGAATTTGTGGACGTGGTTTTAGCTTGCTTAGAATGAGGGGAGAGTCTTGCTGTTATTGCAGTGGGGCAAGATTCAGTTCCTCAGTTTTTGTTGAGACTTCTGGAGAGGGAGAAGACAAAGGGGAAAACTTTATGAGTATACTCATCAGACATCCAAAAAATAAGAATTGTTTTTTACCAAGTCTAGATAAAATTTGAAACCTTTTTTGTCCATTACATCAAAGCCATTGCAATTTGAAAAAGCTGTAAAGAAATTTTTCTTCACTGTGCTTTGCTTCCCCTACTATTATGTGAGGACATATTAGAGATTAGTCCGTAGATACCAGAATTTGCCACTAGTAAGTTTATGTGGACAATGAAAACTGTGTCTAGACTGTAAGGTGAGGAAGAGGCAGTCTTGCTGAACTGTTAGACCTGCATCCTGTGCGCTTTACATCCTCATGTTTTATCAAGTCAGGAGGTGAGGCGCAGATGTCCCAGACAATGCTTGGAAGAAGTCCATCCCACATGTCTGATGATGGAAAGATTCTGCCCTGTTCTGTGCCACCTACGTCCAGTTTGCTCAGCTAATGAGAACAGGAGTGCAAAAGCTTGAATGCTCGCAAGAGTTTTCCCCCCTTCAGAAAACTAGAGTTGGGATGGTCATTTAGCATGAGCACGATGCTTTTCAACACGATTAGTGGCAGAGTCTGGTCTTGAGAATGGGCTGAGGTCCCTGCTTATTGTACAGGGTGAATGTGCTCTGAGTATGAAAAAATTATGCCAGACCCTGACTAGATGGCCTAGAAAGGCCTTCATCAAATTAGGGAGCTGTCATAAATACTAGATTTTATTAGCTTGTTCTTGATGAAAATTCTGAAATTGATGTATGGTGTGTGAAACTCAATCTGAAGAACTCAGTGTAGTAAGTTAATGTGCTGATTGTGCATAGCTGAGGTGGCCTGCTGCGTATGACAGGGCATGAGCAGAGAAAGGTTGCTCTGGTAGGTCAAGAGTGGGACAATGACAGTTTAGGACAGGGTAGGTGTTCAACCGGTAAAACAAGATAATTCTACACTGGTAGGGTAAAGAAGAAAGACTGTGGAGGGAAAACCATCACATTGGGAAAAATAGGGAAGCAAGTTGATGATTTTGGCAGGAAAGCTGCAAAGTAGTGTGGTACCAAAAGAACAAAAAGAGAAATTTTGTGGAAACATCAAAAACAGAACCCGATTGGTCTTAGTTTTTTTTTTTTTTTTTACAACTTCCATTCTTAGTTTCAACCAAAATCGGCTATACCCAGGCTATTCTTACAGTGTTCATCCAACCTGTATCAGAAAGAAATTGGTTTTATGTTGTTTCTAGTACAGTTTTGTAGAGGGTCAGAGAGCTGTGAAAACATCTAAGAGTTTAGTTGCTTTTCCAAGCTAACCTGCCAAGCTTCTTCAGATGCATTTTTTTTCTTAGATACTTATTTTTGGACAGTGTTATGATAGCATTACAGAATGCCATCTTATCTGTGAGGTACAGGCATTGCTTATATATGTACTGACAGCTCAATTCAATATATACTTTGAACCAACTATTAAATGGTGATACTTTTGTTCTAAATATATTGTTTTGATTTCACAGGTGCCTGCATATATATCACCAACAGCCAGTGCCAAATGCTGCCATATAACTACACCACTCTAACTTCAGTTCTTTCCATTGTCAAAAGTATTGAAATGGAAAAGTTCCTGAAGTTCTTCAGTTATCTCAGTCGTCTCAGCTGCTATCAACACATCATGCTGTTTGGCTGTAGTCTTGCTCTTCCTGAATGCATCAGTGACGGTGATGACAGGTATTTGGAAACAAAAATCAGTCAGTGACTAGAGCCAATTGTGGTAAAATACTCTCTGTCTAATCAGATGAGGGCAGATCCCAACTAAGCCTATGACCTTCTAATTGCAAAACTTCTGTCTGTCAAAGCTATTCACAACGTTTCTGCCAGGATAAGCCAACTGCAGTAAAGTTCTCTTAGAAAAAGTGTTGCCAGTGTACAGAATGAAACTGTGATACTGGGGTAGTCAGATTTATTTTCTTAACTAGGTGTCTAGAATTCTTGTATCTCATCTCTCCAGTCTGGTTGGTCCAAAATGGAATGCTTTGTAACACTATAAATGCATTGGACGTTTAAAACATAAAGTGTGGTGGAAATCAGTTAAATTAAAATTCAACAGTCAGGTAAAGCAGATTTTTAAGGCAACAGTCAGTCATTTAAATTCTTTTTTGTCTTTTCCTTAAGAAAAATTTGTCTTTTAAATACATTTTATGGTATTAGATTAGCAGGATATATTCAGAGTGACATAAACTGGGAAGCATAAAAAGCATATCTTGATTTCTGCATTTACATAATTACACAGCATTACTGTCATGTACATGCACTATTTTCATTGAGTTTGATTTGAAATAGTATCAATGAGTTTAACAGTGCTAAAATCAACATGTGGTGCAAAAAAAAAAGGATTTTTTTTTATATATACACAATCTTTCTGATGTTTCTGAAGGAGGAAAGAGTGAAGGGAGACTTTCTCCTCATTTCATTACCTGCAAAATTCAGTGGAAGAGAATATGGCAATTGAACAAGTGATTCAGTTAACATAACAAGAACCAAGAAGCTGAAAGCTGTGCCGTTTAGAAGGGATAGGATATTTATGAAAAAGCAATTTTATGAGATGAGGTAAGCTGATCTATAATATAGTTGCTATTGTAAGGTACGGTCCAGGTCCAGACAACATATGCCTGCCATTTCCAGACACACCAGAATGGTTCCTGGGTCAATCAATTAAGCTCACTAAAATGACAGAAAATTAAGCCAGAAAAAAAGGTGAATAGGTGATTATATGTATAGGACTGGGTCAGCATGGGAAACAGTGCGGGGAGACTGATCATTAGACTGGCTGAGCTGTTTAATCCAAATACACCGGTGTGCCCATCTTTATTAGACTATCGACAAATATTTTCAATTAACCCTGTGTAACTCACTGCATGATTAATTACAGTTCCCCAGCCCAGCAATCCAATATTACAATTGTTTCAGTTAAAGAATCTGGTAACAGACTGTCAGCCCTAAGCTAACTGCTATTGCAAGAAATCTTACAACAAAATCAGAAAAGTGGGTTCAGGTAATGAATTCATACATTTACAGGTTAAACAACAGAAATAACCATTTCTTTGTCACTTGTACTGCCCCATTTGGAATTTGATTTTCACAAGCCTTTTGAAAGTGAGGAGTGCTTGTCAAGGGTGCAGAGCTTATAACTCAATCAAATAAATGGAGTAGTGAAAAGATAAAGTTTTAGCTTTCCTTTTCCATTTATTTGCTGAAGATACTTTTCTTGTAGGGCTTACGTTATGACAGGTGCTTTGTTAATTGAAAAAGAAAAAGAGTTAAACTAAAGTTTGGAATGTGCAGATTTTTGCTCTGGTTTTGGGTAGCAACCAAAATATTTTGTGATTCAAGAGTCAGGGGGTTTTCTTTATGTGTGTGTGTGTGTTTTTTTTTTTTTCCTACGACAGCAACTTTTTCCCATTTATTTTTAATGTCAAAGCTGGGACTGGGTTTCCATGCCTAGGTTTGTATTCTGGAGGTCACAATGCCTCCTTTGATTCTTATTTTAAAACCTTTTTTCTGGAAACTGTTCTGGACCCTGCAGGCTGATTGGGAAGAAAATCCAATGTGAGACTGTAAATGATGCAGGATTACATTAAAATCTGGCTTCACTTTAAGTAATCATATGTATCCAGAGTGTGTCATGAGTGACACTGAAAATGTAGGCTGCTGAGTGGCAATCAGAGGAAGAGCCCTAAGGGTGGATTGACAGGGTGCTGGTTTGTTAAATCTAGTTTGCTAAACCTGAGTTGCTGTAGTTTACCTTCTGCATTCTTTTTAAGACAGACCTTTTTTTTTTTTCTTTTTTTCTTCTGTAGACAGTTGACTGATTTTAAAGATTACTGTTTTTCTTGTAGAACCCAACTATTGCAGGCAAACGAGTGTCTTTCAAAGCCAAGAATAGTGATTTAAAGAAGTGTCATATCTTTATTTGTGATGTGACTTCCTATATTTCTGCCCATTCATCTCAGTTTTTTAAAACGTGACTGCATTAAACACTATTGTTTTTTAGTCATTATTTGAATGATCTGTTTATATAAAAACCTGAGGCCTGTAGTGTCTCATGATTTGTTTCTGCATTTACTTTTTATATATATTTAAATGTTTCGTGGAGCCATCCTAATGTCAATATTTGGTGAACAATGAACCTGTAGCAAGAGGTTTTGCCTTTACAGAGTATTTCTGGAATCAGAACAAGTTTTATTTTATTTCAATTTGTTTCCTTTCAATTTGTTTCCTATTTGTATTTGGCAACCTGTATAGACTTTACTGTCTCAGCATAAACAGGGAATATTTGAAGAAAAAAAATCACATCAGAAACTTTGAAGTTAATTAGGATCTATTATGTAAGATCCAAAAGATGAGATGATTTAAATTAAGTGAATCACATTTTCAGAATGAGAATTTAGTCTAGGCAGCTTCAAGAGAAGCAGATATAACTGTTAAATAACTACCTTATGCACCTTGCCCTAGTCCCAAGTAATAATTCATCTCAATGAGACCAGTCAAATGTAGATGACATTTGGGAGTTCTGTCAGTGACTTTGGAGTGACTCTGGACCGAGCCCTTTGTTGGTATGAAGAGCTCTTGGCATAATAAGGGAAAGTCACTTTGTGTTGAGCAGAAATACAGAAAAGGAAGAGACAGGCCTCTTCTAAATCTGTTGAACAGGGGCATTTGGCAAATATTAGAAACATACTGAAGGAATCTGGAGAAGCAGAAGACCCACTGTGGAAAGACTCTGAGGATGATGAATGGGGATAGGTCCATATGCTGTAGGTCTTTTTTTGAAATCTAGTTGTTTTTAACCTACAGCATCACAGAACATACACCAGAATGCAGAACAGTTGCTACTGACATTGTCTCTAGTTCCTCCAGTGAATTACTGCTGTTGCATTCTAACTGGCAGTGCATCTCTGATAATACTATCTACTAATACTTCCTTGTTTTATAGAGCAATTGCTTCAAATTTATGTGGAGCATAATTTGCATAAAATGCTACTTTTCAGTGGGATTGAGGTTTGAAAGTACAACTAAAACTTGTATGTGAATGGTACATGGGAAGTTGAAGCGCATTAAGACAAAGCTATTATTTGCTCATAATTTGGATAGTAAAGAGCTTTTTATTTAAAGAGATTATGAAACTTCTTCCTCCTTGGGTGAAGGGATGTGGTCTTTCCAATATAACTTCAAAATCAGATGTACAAAACCTATCTTAACACAGTCCAACAGCACTTCTAAGAGAACATGACTCTATACTGAAAATTGACATCTTAAACTCATTACTGTGCTTACCTAATGACTTCCGAAATGTTCAAAGTAGTAACTTTGTCCTTTTGGGTAGTATTAGTGTGCAGCCTATTGCCACCAAATACAACACTGGTACTTCATTTGTTGTGAGAAAGATCTGTTCTCAGAGCTGTTGGTTATTGTTGAGGATTTAAGCTAATGAGTTTTACTTTACCATTGGGAAACGCTAAGAGTGGACCAAAGGTCAGTAACTGCAAGGCAGTGCTTGTGTATTTCTTTATAGCAGCTCACTTGCATTGGATTCTGGAAGTTCTACAGACTTTAGATATTGCATTCATGAAGACCAAAAAAATCTGAAAAAAATTAGTGTGGAGTCTCTCCAGATTTTTGAAAGAAATTGTAAAGCCAAAATGCATGTAAAATTTAAAGTTTCAAAACTAATAGAGAAGTTCATAGCTGGTCAGCCCCTAATGGCTTAATACAAACATTCCTTGAATGATACTTTGTAATAGTGCTTGTATTCTGTGAATACTTGTGCTTCATCAAAAGGCTTGCTAAAACAGGCAAGCTAAAAAAGATCCTGAAGGCCTACATACATGGCTAATTTCAGACTTTGAGTGCTAGGAATAAATTTGAAGGTTATGGATTCTCACAATACCTTTTCATTGTCATGCTGTCTTCTAAAGGAGGAACTAAAAGCTTGAGTAATTCCACCAATCCTCTGTGTTGAAGTGTATTCCAGAAAGCAGAGGAAATTTTAAAAATAAGAATTTTTAAAATAATAACTAAAAATATAAATAATAATAAAAAGAATTTTCAAGATGAGATTATATAAAATAATTTCTTAGAGTTAATTGAGGCATTTAGAGTATTTCATAGAAAATGTTAACTGAGTCACATAGATCTTGTTCATGTAGCTACAGAAAATTTTAATTTTTATTCCACTGATAGATCCCTAGAGTGTTAACTCTTTGGAGGTCAAACTTAATGTAAGCTCTGCCAAGAAAATAGTGTTCAAGCAATGCAAATTAAATAGGGTAATATGCTCTCAAGGTAAAATTCTTGTGCACCTTTCATTTCTGCATCTATTTACACACTAAGCTTTTTTTCATGTCTTTGAAAACAAAACTGTGAAATGGTTGGTGTAAAGTTAGGGCTCAAAGAGTCCATCTGAGAACATGGCTTTTTATCTTGATTAAAATCTGCAAAATTACTTCACTCATGTACAAACATGCATGCTTGCTTTTTTGATTTTTTTTTCTATCAGCTTCATTCTAAAGTAGAAAGTAGAGTAATGAAGAGAAGACCTTTTTTTGCTGATTTTCAGGCTCTATCTTGCAGAGGAATTTGTCTTGTCAAAGTCTGTATATAATACATTTTTTTTGTTGTGCAATAACCTCCATGGTACAAACAACAGTAGTCAGACTGAAAGCCAAAAAGAGCTACATGGTATGTTGGGGCTAGGGGGAAATAACTAGTGAAAATTAGATTAATAAGAAAAATATCCTTTGAAGAGCTGGGGATAGTGGGAAATAGCTCATAGTGGGAAATTCAATTTTTTTTTGTTGTTGTTGTTCATGGTCTTCATCTATTTTCTGTAATTGGTAAAAAGGAAGCAAGTAGAATGTTTCATTTTAGGTATGGACGTAAACTAGGATGTAATATCAGGTCCAAATAGCAAATCTAGAAATGTGTGGTGTCTTTTGTTAGAAGCTGACAGCAGTTTAAAACAAATTTGAGATAATGAAAATTTCTTTCAAGTCCTCTTAGAATATGGAAAAGAATCAAATTTCATAGAGCAAGGGATCTCTGTCTGCCATGTTTTGTGTGATGCATGAATATGATCAGTGATGTGGCTATTTTCCTTTTCCTGCTTTTCTGAACTGCACTCTAAGCTTATTCATGGTCTTTGTTCCTCACGCTTACAGTGAAATTGATTTTTATTTGATTTTCTTTTATTTTACAGTGCACATTTGTAATTTTAAAAATAATAAGATTATATAAAATAATTTCTTAGAGTTAATTGAGGCATTTAGAGTATTTCCTAGAAAATGTTAACTGAATCACATAGATCTTGTTCATGTAGCTAGAGAGAATTTTTATTTTAAGACTTTGAGTAGGAAACTATCAGCATACAAGTCAATATCTATTTTTCGAAGTCCACAACGTGTTCAATTGTGTATGAACTATGTATGAATGTGTATGGGTTTTGATAGGTAATTCTATACTGGCATGTTTTAGTCTTTTTTTAGTCTACCTATTTTTGGTAACAAAAGCAGGTAAATATGCCAAGACAAAATAGTAGCTGTTAGGAGCTCTGGGTAAGCAGTCTGGTAGGTAACCTGTGAGACAGTTGTTACACTATCTTTTTTTTTTCCAAAAAAAGATGTGTAGCAGAGACAAAAGATAAAAAAAGATGTGTCTGTGCAGAGACATCAAGTTATAGTTGCAAAATTTTGCAATTCTACAGCTTTTAAGAAATGTTTAAATTTTATATACTTGTGAAGTTACAGTTTCAGACTCACTTTTGAAGTAACTGTATTGAAAACTCCCCTGAAAGGACATTTAGAATCCCCTATCAAAATGCTATTTGCAACGGTTTCATTGGAATTGCTGCTAACTGGTTTAAAGAGTTCAGCTGCAGCATTGGTGAAAATAACTTAGCAGTGCTCTGAGGTTGAAGGTGGGATGATTTCCTCCTACTCCCCGCAGCTTTGTCACCATTTTTCATGCCATAACCCAAGCACGTGGGGTGGAGGCTGCTTTCAGAAGCTTATAAAGTGGCTACTGTTCATTTCCTGAGTTTGCAATCTGGCTCTTCACACGCTGTGGAAATTGCTTCATCCTTTTAAGATCCTTTCTTTTTGATGGTGCTTCTTTAGACCAAGCAAGTTAGCACGGCTCAAAGAGGTTATTCCAGCTAGATTTTTGGCAATGGTTTTCTGACAAGGATATCCATCTATTCTATCCATCAACCTTGAAACACAAGACTATAAACTTCAACTTCCATATAATGAATAAAGCAGAGGTGATTTTCAGTGGATGAAGTGCTTTATATGCAGAATGTTTGAAATCACATGTGTTTTGTTTTAAATGTTGCCATATCTTGGCTTTAAGCCCTTGGGAAACTGACAGGCTGATTAAGTACAAGAAAATACAGTGTTGTAAAATCTGTCTGTGACTACATAACCAAGTCATAATCCAGCCCTCAGTTTTTAAATCTAGTTGTGGTTCATGTAAGCGCAATTGTGACCACACAACCTTGGAGATCCAGCTAATGAAAAACATGTATTGTCAAATCCTGTCAAATAATGAACACAAAAATTAGAGAGAAAGAGAATGTGATGAAGTTGTGAATGCTTGCCTACACAAATAATGTGCTCTGCCACTGTTACTCATTTTTGTGTCCTTCATTGCTGATTTAAAGCATTCTACAAAGGAAATTGATGTAACTGTTACTGTTTAGCAGAAAATCTGAGGGACACGCAGGATGTGTTACTTAAGAAAGTAGAACAGCCAGACAAGGAGAAAAACTGCATACTTTTTGTCTCTCCTTGTGCCCTTTGTACCAGCCAATGTGCCTTCCGATAGCTGTAATTTCACCTACAGTTATAATAACTGTAACAGCAGGATCTAATTCTTTCAGAAGTAAACTGTTGAGGATAGAGTTGCTAATGGCAGATAGTCAACATGCCATGTATTGACAGAAACATTTAATATAGTGTTGCCTGCCCAATGTAAATCGCCAGTTTCAGCTCCAGTCCATCCTCAAACTCATAATGCACTAATTCAAGGTGAAAAAGAGCTGACTTACAGCAATGAGAAAGTGAAATGGTTGGCAGGTGTAATGCACAGGGGAGAGATTCAAAGAAGCAACAATGTCTGTTTAAGATATCTGTCAAATAGCACTAAACAGTTTCTGTGTACTTTTGGAAATATTTATGTACAATAACAGATGTCATATACAAGGTCATGATTGAAACCACGTTTCAGTGAATGTGCTGAACACACCTGAATAATTTTCCTAAATAAAAGGATAATGAATCAACTTTTAGTTCAAACAGAAAATTGAACAAGTAAAAAATGGATACATATGAAAAAAAGAAAATCTACAATATGCAGATTCAGAAAGTGACATAGTATTTGCACAGGGAAATGAATTACAAGAAAACAAATCCTCAAACACTAGCTCCTGCTCTGATTAAAGCTAATTGTTGAAAACCAGCTGGTTTACATCTGACTTCAAAGAAAGGAATACTCATATATGTCTGAAAGGTTCGCATTGACCATATTCCCAAGAAACACGTGAAGAAACTTTAAAATGAGTAACATGTCACAACTCTTACAATGTAGCTGAAATTAGTGTTGCATATTTATAACAGCTTTCTTCTCAATTCAGCCTGTATTACTTATAATTTTGTCCTTCAAGAATTATTGCATTAGTATTGTGAAATTGTTTCTTATAAGGCAGAATAAATGTGCTAATGAGAAGACTACAATTTGCACTGTCATTCAGAACTCAGACCTTGAAGTCAACATGTGGTACTCATCTTAGGACCCATTGTTACTTGGTCCAAGGCTGAGACAGTGTAGAGGTGAGAAACATACAGTTTGTTCTTGCAAAGAGTGCATGGAAAAGTATAGGTAATGATGTGGGATTGGTCAAAATGCCTACATTTATAGTTGATTGACATGTTTTTTTAGACAGCCGTTTCTCCAGATGTGTATAATTTTGAAAAAAAAAAAAAGTGCACCAATTAAAATTTTTTATGCCTAATATCTGTCCTGGGCAGAAACAGGAAGAAAAGATGTTTGCTTATTAAAGCATTCTTATAATCACCAGGAGTTTCTAATATCTTCAAGTATTCGAGTAATGGGACTTGAAATTTGGCAGGGAGGTTGCTCTAATAACTGGTAGGCTCTGTATCAGGGCTCTTGAAGGCTAGGAAGGTAAGTGAAGTAGAATAGCAAATGTATTTGCTTTAGGGTAACCTCTACAATCTATTGTTTTTATAAAGTTTATGGACCTATGGGTATACTTACAGAAATTAACCTCCAAATTTTGGCTTACAAGTCTCTGAAAAATCGTAGATCACATGTCCTGAGTTGACAAGAGATCAATAGCAAAGTCTCTGAAAGCTTTTCTGTCAGGATCATGGCTCAGCTGGTGTGGGTGGGCCCACGAAAGACTCTCCATGGCACTGACCCTCCTGGTAGCTGGGGGTGGCACTGCAGCTCGGTTACAGGCCCTCACATAAAAGGGCCTGAAAGGAAATCTGCCATCTCAAACTCTTTTACAGTAATGTGCCAGTAGATGGCAGATGCGGTGCAGAGGAAGGACAGATCAGGGACAAAATAGAGGGAAAGCAGGACAGAAATTAGAAGCTGGAGAATTTCACCGAATCAGAGAACCATCATTTTCCTGCCCTTACATAGTGGCTATTTGCAACTACTGGTATGTATAGTTTGTAGAGAACAACTCAATATACAGAAAGAAGGGATTACTTAAGAAATTAATTAAATTAAAAGCTAGAAAAGTAATGCAGAGATACAGACAGTGGCATCTTGCATTGACCAAAATGATGTCGGTGGTCTTGTGGGTGTGAAGCTAGCTTTTGCCATAGCAGGCAGCATCAAATTTGTATGCAGTTTCACCCTCTCCCCTGTAATGACCATGAAAACTTTCCCAAATCACAAGATAATCTTCTGTCAAAGTGTGTTGGGAGGAGTTAAGGATAGAACAGAGTTAAAAGTTTATCAAGCAGAGTAATATTTTTGAGAACAGTCTGGGCATGGGAATGTCCTTTGAAAACATATTTCACAACACTGCCCAAGGGATTTAAGAGAAGGGAAGGAGGCAGAAAAGGAAATCAGGAGGACTGTTTTTTTTATGAATGCGTATTTGACCAATTGATTGCCTCCAGCCTGGTTGGCCTAATGATTTTCTGTGTGCATTGTTTGTTATAAGCTGTGGTGTCTGCTCTCTAAGCTGGTGTGTTTACTAGGGATCACAAGTCTTCCTTACTTTCTCCTACACGTAGTGATAAATAAATACTGATCCTTCAGGTAATTGAAATCATTATTTACAACAAATCATAAAATGAACATGGCCTTTTGTTAATATTTATTTGACAATTTATTGTATGTGTTAGAAAAACAGATTTTGTTTTTACAAAATGAGATTTATTTCATTTAATAAATTGGAGTAATTGTAACACATGAGCTTTCAGTTAAACTTTGCATTTCACAAACATTGTGGGAGAATTAACACTGGTAGTTTCCTATCAGACTTTTGCACCTGGACTCAAAACCAGAAAGACGTAGATAAGGGAACATTTTATCTCACTCTAGCAAAACCCCTCTAGTAGGTATGAGTACACCACCTTGTGCAGGAGTTTATAAACAAAAAGGGTTTGTACTGAACAGTGTTTAAAGGATTCTCTAAGAATTCATATGCTTTTCAGCTCACGTTGAGCCTCTTTTGATGCTCAGCTTATTAACGAATATCTTTTAAAGCATCTGCAGTTAAAAAGTAATGAGAGTTCAGTTAGTGAGACATACTAAGTTTTTCATATTTTTGCCTCTCCTGTGGGAAGTTACTGCTGCTCTGCTGGATGCTGCAGTGGTAAAGCTCCACACTACCTGCGAGCTGAGCAGGACAGGCAAATTAGAGTAACAGGATCATGCAGGCAGGAAGGCACCTCTGGAGGTCTTCTCCAGTGCCCTGCTCAGATCAGGGCCAACTTTAAAGACAGATCAGATCACTCAGGGCCATTTCCAGAGGTTCCACAACCTCTCTGGAGAACAAGTTCCAGACTGCTATTTCATGGTAGATTTTAAGTTGCTATAATTTGGTAGTGCTGCTGAAAGAATCAGTCTTATCCTGTTTCTATACTTGTTTTTCTCCAGTTCAGCATTGCCCTTTCCTTGTTCTGGTAGAAGTATTTGTTCAGCTCTGTGATAAATTGGATCAGGAAACTGATCTGAATTAAACTGGGAATGACTGATCTGATTCATTGTGTAACAGCATGAATTGTCATGTGAGCACAAAGAGAGAGGTAAGTGAGATGAAGAGAGGTTTGGAAACCAGGCTGAGAAGGGGTAGGATGGCTTCTTTCTGTTGATGACAACATCTGCTCATGCCAGCTTGAACTGTTTGTGAAACAGCCTTGATGTGAGGAAGCAGCATGATAATTGATTAACAACAAATTTCTACTCAACAACAGTGAGGAACCTGGAGTGTAAATGAATGATAGGTATGTCTGTGATTCTTTAGGATTGCTGACAATATGCAAGTCCTGATTCCTGAGGTCTTCCTTTTGACAGTGATCTGAAGTCCACAGGGAAGCATGTATTCTGGAAAGCTAGATGAAATTAAGGATATCTGTCACAGTGACCTGTGGAAATGGGAGGCTCTCCTTTAGGCACAGTGTTGTTTTGGGGGCCTCTATTATCCTGGTCATAGAAACATGTAGAGCAGCAGGGCACAGTGGATAAGCTGTGCAAAGCAGAGCTGCTTTGTATATTAAGGGTGATACCTTGGGTGTAAATATACATATGCACTGTAGGGAAGGCCTGTTTCTGAGGTTTGTTGGATCTGCTTCCCAAATATTACTTGTCTGTATTGGGTTCTGGGAACAACATCAACTCTGAGGTCTTCAGTCCCAGAAGTTGAAGTCTTAAAATGTCACAATACGTAAGTGCTCAGTTTCCTTAAGTAGCTTCTGCAGCCCACTTAATCACCATTTTACTCACCATTATTCAAGAATTTCTGCAATAATGCTGTGGCTGAAATAACTTTGTGTGAATGCTGTGTTTAGAGGACTTTCATTTCACTGTGACAGCTTATCTTTGCTAAGTGTAAATTTTGTTTGCCAGCATCAAAAGATTTTGTAACTTGGATTCCCAGGTATATTACGAACTTCTTTTTTGCAAGAGACATTTCTACAGAGTAAACTAAATCGAAAATGTGTTCATCATTTGCATGATAAATATCAGGCAGGGAACTTTCAGAAATTTGACTTGATTTAGGAGAGGTTTTGGCAAATGGTATAGGATTGTAAAAGTAAATCATAATTGTACCACTATGGTAAGTAATATTTATTTAAAGGGATTCCTGGCTGAACTATAGCCCTAATGAATTAGTTTATTAAATCTCTTGCATTTTCACTGTCGTGCTTGAATCATGTGATGGGATCAGTAAGAAATCTGGAAGAGGTGGCTGTATTATTCAGGACAGATTCTCTCAGCTGATTGTAGTTATCATACAAAGCATATTAAATAATTTTGCTAACTTTTTGTGGTAATACTTTCTATTCTATATGGCAAAATTTACATAGCACTTTGCTATGTGTGGGATAACAGAAAATGCTTCTGCTATACAAGATACACATCAGGTGGTTTTGATTGTTAGTTATTGTAAGCTCAACTGTGACATGTGGTGCTGTTGTATACAGAAAGTGACTGAAGGATCAGAGTGGATACTCCACAGGACTGAGTTTCTGTTTGTTGCTGGTTCCAGATAGAAAGGGCTCTCTATTTTGGTCAAATAAGTTTGTCTATTTTATTCATTTATTTTTTTGTCTGTGAAAGAAAGTATTACACTAAACTTTCAAATGTACATTGTAGAGAGTGTATGTGTCCATCCTGATGGTAGTCCTCTAAGATTAGCTACATCGTCCAAAGAGTGTTGCTAGGCCGGAAAGAGATGCTGTGAAGTTCAACATCAGCTGGTGTAAAAGATACAAAATTCCACAGCAGCTGCTGCCACCTTTATTCATTTGGATGGATGAGAGAAGTCTTTTCAATCTGATGGTTTGGATTTGTTCACAGTTCCACTTTCACTGGAATCAGGAATTTCTATTTCCTTCCTCTGTCTGAACATCCTTCAGAGTTCTGTGTGAGCTCTTTGTTATGTATGGTACACTTGGATATCGGTGATCTGTTCTAGGACTTTTGCAAGTGTAACTCTCTAGCTATATCTTTCCTGTTCCCACCGGATATGAAAACTATTGAGGAACAGTTCATTTCTTGTCTTAGTTGGACCTGTAATTTTTAGAAGAAAAAATAAAAGGCATCTATATGGACCTATAGGACAAAGTCCAGTCCAATATTTTCATCTTATTTGGTTCTGAGACCTTCAAGTTCTCATAGCCTATAAACAGATTGCATGCTCTTCCATGCTGTAGGCAGTCCATCCAGTATCTCCATCTTCTTTTTCATTCTCATTGTATAAAACAGGCTTTTTCAGTCTCTTGGAAAGGGCAGTCTTCATGTGGCTCATCTGTAAGTGCCACCCTCATGGCAGCAGATCAGATATTCACGAGTGTATGAATGAGAACTAGCTTTCTGAACTGGCTGTAAATCCTTATATTCAGTCCCTGTGGGGCAGATGAGTGGGAATCCCCCACGCAATTCAGCCAGTCAGTCATAGGCCTCAGTCTCCTGCAGACAGCTGGAGCCGTCCTTCATCTCCCACCTCGGGAGAACTGAGCTGCTGCTGCGTTTTGCCAGGATCACATCTGAGCCCTTGTTTTGCCCTTAAGGTGTTAGGTGTTTCTCAGACCATGGGTCCTACATAGTACTTCTGAGGTTAATTATGCATCTTTGTACTTACACACCGTAACCTACTTCAAGAAAACAGTATGTGCATTTGACCTGAAAACAAAGTGGGAAGACAGAAATGTATAGGCAGCTAGCTCTGCATTCAGTACTACGGTGCTGTATGGATGACAAGTTGAGACTCCTTCCCTAAATGTTCCCATGTGGATTCAATAGTTTATAATTTTGTCAAGTGAAATAATCACAAAAATGTAAAATGATTGTGCTTTTTTCCAGATTTTACTACTATATAAAGAAGCAAATTTCAGATTTAAATCTATCTCTGGAGACAAAATAGAGAAGAAAACACAATCGTTCAAAACAACTTGCAAGATAAAGATGAAAACTGAACAATAAAAAAATACATGGTTCTGCCACAGCTTGTTTACTTGATTATGTGCAACTGAAACCTTAAACAGCCCATTTATTTACAAATACATGAATCGAAAAATAGTTTTGAGATTTTTAATAGCTTGCCTTGTATAGCTCTCTTCAGTAGCTCTGAAAATGCTTCTCTGCACCTTGGAGTACAATGAGAGAATACAGACAAAGGTTTCATGAGAGCTATTACTCTGAATAACTGCAATGCTGGGTGTGGTTGTTTGTTCTACTGTAGAAACTCCCTTCTGTGACATTTATATTATGTGGAAATCTTTGTTGCTAGAAAGTCCAGAAAAGTATTAATGACGATTAGAACAATGGCTGGTGTGACGGTTTGTAACTTCAATTTTGTTTAACTTTGGGAGTATACAAACACAAAGGATAATCTCAGGTTTCTTCTTCCCATAGTTTTAGAATGTTTCCTGGGTTTTTCAGTTTGTTCCCCCCTGCCCCAGCATTATCTCATAATTGTATTACCAGTTCCTTCATTCTGCCTCAAACCTTAGACCTATCATCACTCTTAGCCTGTGTGCCTATGAATGATTCCGTGAATTATCCCACAGTGCTCTATAGCAAGGCTGTAGTATGATTAATATTTCCTCTGGTAGCTGTGCCAGTTTAAACTTCTCCTTAAACAGATTTGGCTGAAAAAGTAATCCAGCAAAATACCCTGCAGTTTTAACTTGGCTCAGTACCTGAACACAGCTTACTGTGTGACCACAGAAATGGTTATCCTGGAACAACCGAAGGGACGGAGTTGGAGGAAGAACAGCTGCTTAAACCAGCACTGTAGCTGAAAGAAATGTTCTTCAGTCCACCTTGAGTCAGGTTGTCTACAGAACTGCAAATGTGACCTTTAGCCAGAGCAGGTGCAGTAAACACTTACGTGTGCTGAGTGATTTTTGTGCTGTATTGTCAGCTCTAGCATACCAACTCATTTATAATGTTTTACAAGTTATTTACCCTCTCTCATTCTGATCTGTAAAATTGCAATAATGAATTCCCCAATGGGGTGTAGCTGTGGCAGTGCTTTGACCAGTGAAGATATTAATGTGATGACAAAAAATGGCATAGAAAATAATGAGCACTAGATATATTCTAGAACTTAAAAAGTTGCATGGAGAGTCCCTGCAGGATTGTTACTTGTATATTTTATTTAATGCTTTTGTCAGCATTTGCAATTTCTACCTCTCTGTTTCCTAACAGCTTATTCCTGCTTTACCTGTAGCCCTTTGGTGAGACCAATCCAGTTGTCAGATGAGAAAACTGAATACATTTTTTTCCCGGTCTTGTTACTTTTCAGTTGAATCAGTTACTT
Organism: Chauna torquata; assembly: GCA_013399475.1. Classification (NCBI taxonomy): domain Eukaryota; kingdom Metazoa; phylum Chordata; class Aves; order Anseriformes; family Anhimidae; genus Chauna; species Chauna torquata. Next base: position 48,154 of record VXAL01016489.1, on the reverse strand, counting down.
GACCCGGCTTACTATACAGCCTACAAACAGCTGTGATTGCAAAACTGAAAGCAGCGCAGAAACAGAAACACACATTTGGCAACAAGAGCTGCATATGCTGCTGCTGCTTCCAGAAAGGATGTATCAATGGCTGTGCCCTCAGTAGCTGCTGAGTTTAAGAGCCAGACCCTTGAGCCACCTGAACAGTTGTTCCTTAGAAAATCTGTTAAATTCTGCAGCAAGAGGAAAATAGTTGCCTAAAGGATCTCTGCTCTCCTTAATGCTTCTTGTGGCATACTTCTGTGATAATTTCTAGTGCTCAAAACAGCCACTTAAATGACTTAAGTTTAATTATGAGCCCTGCACATGGTAATGTAATTGCAAAGAAGAGAAGTCAGTTTTACAGAAGGAATAATTTCTGAAAAGAATCCATCTGAAAGTGTAAAATGTCTTTAAGTGAGTGATAACAACTAGGTCCATGCAGGATTATAATCGGGCAATTTGAATTCCAGTTTAAGTGAACTTTAGGTGATTGGCATGAAGAACATACCATATCATCTGCTCTGAGGCAGTCTGTAGCCTCTTTGGAAGCTTAAAATCAGTTAAGATGATAGTTGGAGAGTATACTGTACTCTATGTATCTGCTTCAATGAATATGTGATCTAGAACTGTTTTGATGAATAGCTTATCTGAAAATACCTTATGCAAATTCAAAACAAAACAAAACACCAAAAAAACCCAAAACTATTTCTTCTCTTTACCTTGTTTTACTAGAGAACATTTTTTATTTCTTTTGGTGCCATACAATTCTTAGTATTGACATTTATACGCAGCTGAAGTAACTGAGGTCTGAACTTCTAGGTGTGGGGAAACTACCCATAGAGTTAAAAATGTCACACATCTGTTCTTTAAACAAACTCCACCTTCGGCAAGAGTTTTTTCCATGAATATCCTGAAGAGTGGAATTGCACCCTAATATATTACCTCCTTCCATGACTGGCGCCAAATAAATTATGATAAGATTGCCATAGACCTGCCAGTTTATTTTTAAAATGATTGGTCTCTGAGTAGCAGTAAATAAAGACTAATCAAGATAGAGATTTTTAATCATCTTTTCATCCTTCAGTAGACTAAGCAATATGTCCATACTAAACTTGATCGTTACCCAGAAATGTTTAATTTATAGAGCACACATCAGTGAATATTGAAACCGGGCCAAATATTGCAACAACTGCTGGGTAATCTGGTATTTTCTGGTTTGTCAGAGCTTCTCTAGAGACTATAAATTCTGCTTAGCTTATTTAATCACTATACAGTTGTCTTGTAGAAGCCTAGTATTTTCTAAATTATTGTTGTGCTGTATGTATACACAAACATTTACACTGCACGATGATATTCAGTTGGAGGATTGCCTAAACTAAGCAAGTGAGGTGAACTTATATTTGTGGTTTTTCACACAGATGTAAATTATTTAATATGCAGATGAATCCACTGAAAAAATTACTTATGTCCTAACATTTTTAGAAACTTTTAAACTGTTATGTGTAAATATAACTGTACAGTTATATTTTAAGATAACTTTTAAACTATTATTTGTAAAATTTCCACTGTTACGAATGATCAGTATGTTGAAGGACCTTTGGAAACAATGAACCATATATTGAACTTTGCTATAGTTACATTTGCAGAAATTAACATACTCATACTACTATTACCTGGTGGCTATGTGTCAGGCTATAGCTACAGAGGGGTGCTTTGGAAGTTAATGATTCAGATGTGGTTTAAGGAATACAGAGATCAAACTGAAGAGTTCACATTTGTATAAAACTTCATCTGAAAGTCCTCAAGAACTGTTTGTCTTTTTAAATGGCGGTCACACTTGTACAAATCGTAACAGCAGCATAAATATGATTAACCGTGCTTAGCTCAAGTAGATCTCAGTCACAGACTTGTTAAATTCCATTAATGACCCTGCTATCACTTCTCTGAAGAAACAAGTCAGCAGAATATACTGCTATCAAACTACAATATGAGGTCATCAGGTATGCTCCGTCAGAGCAGTGGGAGTAACTTAGAGCTAACGAGGTAGAATCACTGCTTCTGTCACTTTTCACTGTAATATAATTTTGTACTGTATTGTGTGTTTTCCTAGAAAATAAATGAAAAATTAACTCTAAGCATCAGTCTGAACAAATTAAATGGCTAACACTGGCAAATAGGGCAAATCGGTACTCCATTTTAGCTATGTGGCATTTTATTTCTTAGAGATATTTTTGGAACTCAAGCACCCTCCGTAGGAAGTACTGGCTTTGCTTCTGGCATTTTCTGTGTTAAGGAGCCTCAGTTAAACCAGTGGGACTGCTCATGTGAATACCTCTGCCTAAATGTGATTATGCTAATAGAACTTTTGGAAGTCGTGAATTAGTTAAAAATGAAAAGCTGACGAAGTCCAAAACCCAAAATGAAAGTGACTGGAGATAGCCACTTGCCTTGTCAAATCCCCTTCATTTAGGGAGTTTCTCAGGCCCCAGTCAGGAGGCCGTGATGGCTACTGCAGCGCTCTTGCTGTGCCCTTTCTTTCTCTCTGTATCAAAATAGGTTCTGTAAAAAACAGAGGAGTGTTTTAGAACATCTTTATCTGAAGAGACATTCAAGGTCAGATAGTAAACCTTTCATTTGCCGGTACAATGTACAGAACTAATAAGTGGCAGCTCTTTCCTGTTAGCAGGAGGGACCATTTGTTCTTGGTTTTGTACACAGCTAGCTATATGCTTTCTGGTGCTGAATTTTTGTGCCTTTCAACACATCATAATCTGGTGGTGAAAAGTACTATTTTAGAATATATGTGCTTTTTTCCAGGCAACAAGTAAGCTGCCGACTAGAGAGCTGCAAAGAGATACATTTAGAGATAAAGGCCCTTGGCTTGTATCTGATAATTTCAGTACTGCAGCACATAAAGCACATTTAATATTGTGTAAAGTATTTAAAGTTATCTGGAGAATATATCTCTAAAGATATCTATTTTGAAACAGTGGTTCCAGGTGCTGTATCAAAGCAGCCACAGTGAGGTCAGGATACTTATACAAGTGAATATTTTGCTTTCCACCAATTTCTCCATATTACCATGGGTAGTCAGGCAGCTCTGGCAGCTTTTTATTCCCCACTTGCAGGGTTTGCTGCCATGATATCACACAGTTGCTAATGGTACTGTGTTTTTCTCTATTACTGTAAAATGAAACACTGGAGCAAGTAAAGGAACTACCTGTTGGCTACTGTGGACGTTTCAGTTCAGGCCATTTGAACGTGGAGTTCTAGCCACAGTTTTGGGGTGGGAAGTTAGAACCATGAGTCAGATACAAACAGAAATATGATTTAAGAGGTATACTAGGAGAAGGATCTTTTCCATTATGAATGGGTATGAATGAAGAAAAATTGCATTTGCTAAAGCCCAAAGGTTTTGCAGTAATTTAGATATAAACTGCAAAAAGTTGTGTTGAAAATTTCACTAGCGTAGGGTGTACAGGAGAAAACAGGACTCTTTATCAGGGAGTGTACTGATAGGACAAGGGGTAATGGCTTTAAACTAAAAGAGTACCCTCTTTAGAGGTACTCTAATGTATATCTTAGATTAGATATATGTAAGAAGTTCTTTACTATATGAGGGTGGTGGGACACTGGAACAGGTTGCCTGCAGAAGTCGTGGACGCCCAAGCCTGGAGGTGTTCAAGGCCAGGCTGGATGGGGCTTTGAGCAACCTGGTCTAGTGGGAGGTGTCCCTGCCCATGGCAGGGGGTTGGAACTGGATGATCCTTAAGGTCCCTTCCAACCCAAACCATTCCATGATTCTATGATATGTTAGGTGTGGCGTGTGGGATCTAAATGTGGCCTGGATGTGAAGACACTGAATGAAGTGCAGGTTGAAAATGTTTTCCAGTCATGAGTGACCTCCCTTGATTTCACCAAGTTACAGAATGGGCAGGGTTGGAAGGGACCTCTGAAGATCGTGTAGTCCAACCCCCATGCTGAACAGGATCACCTAGAGCACGTTGTGCAGGGTGGCATCCAGGCAGGCTTTGGATATCTCCAGAGAAGGAGACTCCACACCCTCTCTGGGCAACCTGTTCCAGTGCTCGGTCACCCTCACAGTGAAGAAGTGCCCCCTCATGTTGAGCCAGAACCTCCTCTGTTTCAGTTTGTGCTCATAGCCTCTCGTCCTGTCGCTGGGCACCACCAAAATGAGTCTCACCCCATTGTCTTGACACCCTCCCTTAAGATATTTA
>VXAL01016489.1:31460-43236 GCA_013399475.1 Chauna torquata | reverse complement strand
AGCTGTTCCATCACCTTTCCAGGGATGGAAGTGAGGCTGACTGGCCTGTAGTTGCCTGGGTCCTCCTTCTTGCCATTTTTGAAGACTGGCAAGATGTTGGCTCTCTTCCAGTCCTCAGGCACCTCTCCTGTTCTCCATGACCTTTCAGAGATGATGGAGAGTGGCCTAGCAATAACATTGGCCAGCTCCCTCAGCAGCCGTGGGTGCATTCCATCGGGGCCCATGGATCTGTGGATGTCAAGTTTGCTTAGCTGATCTCTGACCCGATCTTCTTCAACCAAGGGAAAGTCCTCCTTTCTCCGGACTTCCTCTCTTGTCTCCAGGGTCTGAGATTCCTGAGGGGTGATCTTAGCAGTAAATACTGAAGCAAAAAAGGCATTCAGCAACTCTGCCTTCTCCATATCATTTGTCTCCAGGGCACCCACCTCGTTCAGCAGCAAGCCGACATTTTCCCCAGTCTTCCTTTTTCTACTGATGTATTCCATGACCTTTCAAAGATAATAAAGACTGTCCTTGCAAGAGCACTGTCCAGTTCTCTCAGCATCCTTGGATTAAGCCTCTTTGGTCCCATGGACTCGTATGGGTGAAGCTCTCTCAAGCATTTCTGAATGTATCAGCTGGTTCTGTAAGATAGCCATACTTAACAACTAAATGTATTCTAGGTCTCTGTACATGTTGTTCCTGCCATTGAGAGTTGACATTTTCTGCTTGAAGCAGTTTTGTTTCCTTCAAAATGTGGTGCCAAATAGCCTTCATGGGCAATGTAATATTTGTTTAAATGAAATTCACTTTAATTACATCACTTTCTGTATGGAACCTTTCTGGAATTTGATGGTTGTGATAAGAAGATTATCTATAGTAATGGTGGTGGCAGTACATGATTATAATGGGAGAATGTAATTGTTTAGGTACAAGTAACTGTCTAATTATCTTTTATTTACAGAGCTGTTGGTAATATCAGCAGATGACCCTGAAATCATAGTGAAGACAAAGGACTCTCGAAACCATATTTCTAAAGTGGATAAGAAAATGAATAAAAACAAGACATGCTTTCCCATTCTTGGTGCTCACTGCTTAAAAATAAATATATGTTGTGTAGAATAAAATATCATATTATAAGACAGAGGTATCATTAAGAATATAAGGAATATTAAGTCAGTGTGCTAATCATATTTTAAACATTGCATATTCTAGAAAGTCATCATTCTTGTTTCCTGAATGACAAAACATTGATTTCAAGCTAAATGTAAAACTACAATTTATATAATAGTTTTTTAATAAAATAAAGCCAGCAATGGCTAATAATGCTTTCAAAAAAATAGAATTTTAATTGTACGTCAGAGCCAGAGGTACATTTTTCATTATACTCTCAGGAGTATGTGCCCCAATTTTAATTACGCCTGAGAAAACTTGAACTGTTTTGAATGTGACTGAGATCTTTTCTGCTTATAATTTGTATGCAATTTTTGCTTTTGGGTTATTAATTCATAAATTATTGAATGTACATTAGCTTCCCAGTCTTTTGCTGGTACATTTTTAGAATATTTTAAGAAATGCAAAGAGCACTACAGTAAATTCTAGGAAGGAATCCACACATTGAGAAAATGTTGTGATAGGGCATTAGCTATTTATATGAGAGATCTTTTTTTGCTATTTATTGCCTTCTTTCTATTACCTCAGCCAGAAGGCTGACATAGTCTTCTGACAAAGACCACCCAGGTGTCTTGTTTTTCCTACTGTATGTCTAGGCCTCTTCCTATCTTGTTGGTGGCTATAACACAATTTGTATCTCTGGCGGTTACGGGAAGCTGTTATGCTGTCAAGTTGGAGTTTAGTTATGTTTTCAGTGTGAACAGATTTGTATTATTAGATGTCACCATCTAGCCACGTTAGTGCTTCTGCTTTCCAGCCAGCGGATCTTTTAGCTTAGCAGTCATGTGGATGAGAAAAGCGTTTGTATGGGCAGGCAATGTCTCATTTGGGCTGTGTTGTGGGTCCGTGTCTGTGGACTTCCAGATGCAATTTCACCTGCTTACTGAGAGACTTTCCTCCACTGTGCTCCAGTGCTTATGTTAGTCTGTTTGACAGCAGTTACAAGGTGTTCACACAGGTGGAGCTGATCGTTGCTGAGAAAGGCATTGAACAGTTCTTTATAGCTAAGACTAATACTGACTGTGCAAGAGGTTTTCTGTGCTCTATCAGAATGATTTTCAGGTGGAAGCTGGCAGTAAAGCAGAGAACTGTATGTGCTGGCATTCAGTTATTCCTTTCTGTGTGCATTATGCTGCAGTAGTCTATCCAGAATTATGGCTGCCACATATCACCTAACTTGGCTGAGGCCACTTTGAAATTTCTTGTCAACTCAAAGCTTGACTAACTTGGCTAGCATTATATCAGCTGTAATCTTGTACCTTTATTGTTTTTATCCTTTTCCAGATCTACAGTCCACATGTTAATAGATTTTCTAACCTTTTTGTATTGACTTTGTTGACGCTGCATAGACCTAGAGACAACTCATAGCTATCTATTTTAATTGCTTTTCCTATCTATGTGTAGAGGAAGACTAAAGAAAAAGTGTATATGCAGGTATATATCTCAGACTAAGGAATAGACAAGTATGCTGCATTTAAACTTGTTATACTTTTAAAATTACTATATTATACAGCTTTTTTAAAATACAGTTCTCAAATCATGTTGATATTTATTGCATTTGATCTGTTCCTGACAGTGAGTATGTTTTGACTGCTCAAGGGAAAGAGGTGAAGAGCTCATAAATGCCTAACGAGGGGGTGACATGGTGCTCTCTGTTGTGGATTCCTACAGTTTACATCTGGTGGTTGTTGGTTTTCTCCATGAGCAGATCCAGCACACCTAAGTTGTCAGAAAGCTTAGCCAATCAAAAACATGATTTTTTTTTTCCAAGTTATTGATTTTCTATCAGCTCATGAAAATGTTTGGTGAAAGTCTGAGGGGGTAGGTCTGCACAATTTTGGGGAAGAAGGAGAGGATGAGGAGGCAAGCTTTCTTCTGTCTTGTGTCACTGCACCATTATATTGCTTAAACTGTTGATGAAACATCAGCTTCAGCTTGTACAAATTTGAACTTAGAAACTGTTCTGAGCTTGACAGGGGCTTAAATGTAGCCTGAAAGCCAGAGCTGTCATTACCTTCAATGAATAGTGAAGATTTGGCACCTTTTTTGGTGCAGCTCTGTAGAAAGTGGAAATTTTCAGAAGTATTTATTATTACTTCTTTTCTTTTTAAAAAAAAGTTTTTGCTATCTACTAGACTGATAATCATTTTTATCTTTGTTCTTTGTCTCTTTTGTCCAGTCGAGGCCTGTTGCCGTGCAGGGCATTTTGTGAGGCAGCAAAAGAAGGGTGTGAACCAGTCCTGGGGATGGTAAATGCTTCTTGGCCAGAATTCCTCAAGTGCTCTCAATTCCACAACCAAACTGAAAATGACACAACTGCAAGGGTATGCTTCTCACCACACCAAGAAAAAGGAAAGCAATGTATGTGTCCATTCTTAACTGTTACACTGTGTTCAAGAGTTCCTATTTAATAACGTATTTTTTAATTCAGTAGGATAAGCTCTGGATTGAAATGATTGTTTCTGGTTCTGTTATTATGTTTGTTCACATTACTGTGATAAAGCCTGGTTGTCAGTAGGTTATAGTTTTGCCATAGTTGAACTGCTTAGGCTGAATTTTTTTTAAAGACTTGTATTGGTTTGAGGCTGTTTTGTTTTGCATTAAAAATTCTGAGCTGTTTCAGGGAAAGAAGGTAGGAGAATAATAATTAAAATACTTTAAAATACTCTGCTGACTTCTTCTTTGCTAAGCTGTAGTAGTAACAGGTTTGGTATTTGGAGCAGGAACTCAATACACAGGCCAAATTTCAAACGTGTCTCCTTTTTCCTTGCTGTAAAAAAGAGTCCAGAGCCAATCAAGATGTAAACTTTTCAAAAGACTTGGTTCATATACATCCACCGGAGACTTTTTAGACTTTTGGGAATAAAAGTCTCTGGAAGCCTCTCCAAATACACTGCATTTCCATCTCGCCAGAGTTGCTGCTCTGTTCTATAGATCCAAATATAGGTGCGATTAGACCTGACAGAAGCAAGCCTGACTTTTTTTCTCATTGGCCCCATTGCTGGAGTTGTCTTGCTGGGATCTGAGACTTTACTGCTGATATTCATCATCCCATGAGCCTAAGTGACAGATGCTTGTACTGTCCATTGCTAGGTTCCAGTTTTGTTAATGGCTTTTGGGTGACAACAGACAAGAAGAAATGATATGATGAAAATTATTTTTGAGTTTTGTTTAAAAAAAACTATGCTACCTTAAAAAATCAGTGAGGTTAGACGGTGTATCTTCAAATGTTAATTAATGCTACAATTAAGATCTGTATAGCCTGGGGTAGATCTGCCTGCACTTTCTGAATATGCATAATGATACAGCCTTTAATAATTGGATCAAGGCTTTTTTCCAGTGAAATTCTCTGTAGCTGTTAGGACATGTTTTGAGGGGTCACAAAGTAAAGGAGGCTGTTGTCCAATACCTATTCTTACCTGTGGGAACATTTGTAATGGCTGCAGTGACAAAATACACAAAGAGGGATAGTGTTTTCTTGAAGGTAACTGTGTGCTTTCCGGAAAAACGGAATGCTATCCACAAGACTCCAGCAGGGTTTCTATGGGCTTCTGGGCAAGTTGCTGTAGTGAAAGCCACTGGGAACTGTGTTTTGATTATATGAAATAAATAAATGCTAAATATACTGAAAAATTAGGTCTCATGGGCCTCTCCAAATGGGAAGCATGTGTTTTTTTTCCATACCTCAGCTTCCCTTTTGTGAAATGGGAATAAAACTGTCCTTTTAGCTCAAAGGGATGTTGTAACCACATGTGTATTGATGCCTTTGATATCACAGTGGTGAACGTCCTACGAGTTAGGAGTATAATCATTTTGTCTTCATGGCAGGCTCAAATAACAAATAAGGTAAAAGGCAGTAGTGTAAATACATAAGTATGTAAGGAGTTGTACACTGAGCAATGACAGTAGCTACCAATGCTGAGTGAGTGACTAGCTTATCATTAATAGATTACACCTGCTCTGAGCACAGAATAACATATAATTCTGAAAAAGCAACAAAATGTTAGAGACCTGGGTTTCAGGCATGTGTGGTACATGTACTGAGTACAAGGTATGATATAAATTTGCCTGTTAAATTTTGACAAAGTGTAGATGGCTGAACTTTCCAAAAGCCCCAACAAATCTAGGTAGTTGAACTTTTAGATAAAGCTGGAAGAGATTGCTGACTTCTGAAACCTTCAAGTTTCAGAATATCTTCTGACTAAAATGATATATTTAATATTTGATAATGCTAGGGAAGAGTATGTTAGACTAGTGCCTGGTTGATTATTCTTCCATAATCTGTATGGCAGAATTTATATCTCTATGATAGTAAACTGTATGAATTATAGGGATGTACACAGTGGATGCTTGATGTTTCTCGCTAGAGGAAAATAGAGCCAGTTGTGAAATTCAGTGCCTTATCTGGTAGGCTGGACACCCAGGCTGCTTATTAGCAGCTCTGACATCCCTGTTGTATAAAACAAAAGGCATTTTTAATTAATTTATTCATGAACTATTGTGCACAATGCTTGCATACGAATAGCTTTCATATAGAATGATAGACTATAGAGAATATTTTGTCATTTTTTCATACAAAAGAATGTTTCTAATGTGATTCATGTTTGACTGGAAAAGGTAGGAGGCTAGGTTTCTCCCAGGCTCTTTCTCCTACAGAAAGAAATTAATGCTGGAGCTGAGTATTTCTTTCTGCAATTTGTATATTTAAGAGAATTTACTTCTCTGTACACAGCAAAATTGAACCACAGGGTTCACTGTTCCAGCCCCTTTTTACCTGGTGCTCAGTTCAAAGCGCTCTTCATGCTCTTCTCCAGGCTCAGTTCCTGGAAATTCCAAGAGTATGTCAATGACATATGGCTGCTTACGTCTCAACTTTGTGGTTTCTTGTGGAGACTAATACCTCCAGAATGCATACAGTGAAACCCTCCCTGCCCTCATATGCCCTTCATACACTTTGTTTTGTGTGATGATGTAATTCTCTTGTGGGGCTTTAGTTCTTTCTTGTATTTATCAAAAACAAGATCTGGCTGCTATACCCGCTTCTTTTAGCACAGTATTATCAAATCCAAAACAAAATTTTCTCTTGATGCTTTTTGTCTGATTGTGACTAAATATTGTATATCCTCTGCATTTTCTGAATTGAAAATTATCACTCCTCAGAAAACCACCGTTGCACTTCATATGACTTTCCAGGCTCTATTGGAGCTTGACTGGTTTTCTAGTTAGAATCCAGAACATTTATAATGAGGACAATTACCAGCTTTCCTGATAAATGTTCATTAATTAGAATTGGGATTATTTAGTAGATATACACTTGTTCATCTGTCACTACTGATATGTATCTCTGTCTAGATTTTTCTTCCACATGCAATGTAAATTGAGTGCACGTTACTGCTATGAAGAAACTGTTATAGCATACATACCTGATGTGGCCACAGAAATACTGAATGTACTGGAAAATTTGAGCTGTGTACCTTTATAGTAAAACCATCTGAGTGTTTGAAATGAGTCACAGAGAAAAAGGTGCAATACTCTAGACAGGGTTACATCAGTCACATTGATATCCTTTCACACGAATGGCAAAAGAATTCCCAATAGCTGACAAGATCAGCTATTCTGAAAATTAAAGTTTTAGGCATCCAGCTCTTGAGATTTAAGATAGATAGTTGAACTGGTTTCACAGTTCACATATGTAATTAGGGAATGAGAGGGAAGCATCATCGGGCATTCATTCTGCATGAGTCCAGTAATGCAAAAAAATCTCAGAAACATTTCTGGGTCCTGCTACCCATATCCCTACTCACGGAAATATTCCAGCTCTGTTTTTCCTGCTTTCAACTGTTTACTGTGTTTTTCTGTTATTTTATATGCTATGACCAGCCAACACAGCTGGCGCTGTTATAACTGTGGAAAAGAAAGCAGAGTAGCTTGAATGAGAAGTAAAGGAACACAAAGAGCTGACTGACGTTAATGTGGAACTGTCAGGAAAGCCCGGAAATTATATTTTAATGAATCTAAATAGCAAAATTCTTTCAAAAAAGCAGTGAGGCCTCTGGCTTTTTATACAGTGAAATTTTATAATCAACAGTACAGAACTGTCAGACAATGTTCACTTTTGCATTACACTGAAAAGGCATTAAGAAAGTTTGTTCCTGTTGTTCTGTTACAAAATGATGCCCAAGAGGCCTGAAATATTCTTTGTAGCTTTGAGATTTGTAATAAATAATACGTTTTAAGCTATATAAAAGACTTAGTGCATTAAAATTTAAATACAGAATATAAATTCCATTGCATTGTTACATATTATTTACACTGTTAGTTCTGAAAGATACAAAAAAGTAGATAACAAAAAATCATTTCCAATAAAAAACTGTTTTTAAATAGCTATAGGTTGTCACAGATTATGAATGTGTTTTTCATAGCATTTTTCAAGAACAAAGTTACAGTTTTGTCTGATAGTGGAGAGATTTTATCTCTCCACAGATATTTTTTGCAATGTTTCGAGTAGTGAAAGTTAAATATATGAAAGCACATTTTCTCCATGTAGCTTTTATTGCAAATCCTCCCGTGATCACAATTTCATTCTTATTGGAGTGAGTGCTATGGGTTTTAGTCCTGACTCAGATTTAATGGGGTCATTAACTTACTTTTCTTTCTTTATGTTAGTTTCTTTAAGTGACTTTACGTACTGTAATGGTTTCTAGGTATTACAATCATCCCTATATAGTACAAATATATATACCTTCCTATTAACAGTTAAACTTTAAATCTGTAAAAAGGAAGGAATAAATAATAATAATAAAAAAAGTCACGTAAAGGAATGATAAAAACTGTGAACCCTATGAAATTATATGTAACACATGCAATTGTAAATAACACATAGAACCTGTCGGTTCTTTAAGACAAATTTTTGTGAACTTTTACACACTGGTTATTGCAGTAGTTTTTCAGTTGGATGCAGTCTTTTAATAAAGTTTTTATGGTTAGAAAAGTTCTAGTATTTGTTGATCGGGAACACCATTGCTGATATCCCAGATAATCTCCCTTCTTGGCAAAAACATAGAAATTAATTATTGTACGTGTTGATAAATGCCCTGCAATGTTCAAGGGCATGAAAGGGCTAAATACATGAATAATTGGAATGAGTTCTTTCAGCTGTTTGGAGATGACACCCCAGGAGCACTTAGCCTGTTTTAATCTGGATAAGAAGCATTTAATTGGAGCACATTAAGAATATTAGCAATAGTCATTTACTGTTTATGCACGCCATTTTAAGGTACCATAAAAACAATTAGTTAATAGATTTATTAATGCTACAACTACAGATTTCAGCAGAATTTGTTTCTCTACTATGGTAATAACATTGCCTTTGCCCAGGTTTGAAAACCTTTGAGTTTTGCAATAACTCAGCTGAACAGTTCAAACTTTCTTGTAGTGGCTGTCATCATACATTCATTTGTCCTGCATGAGCTGCCATAGTGCAAACAATACAGAAAATATTTAAGGGAACGAATATAATGTATGCCAAAGAGCTACTAATTTTCTTGACCAAATATGCTGAACTAATGGGGATCTTGCTTTGTTTCGTTTGTTCCATGAATCAAACACCAATAGAAATTGTTCTGATATTTTTTTCTTCCCCATGGTGCCCAGTTTATCTCTCAGGACTTTTCACACTGGTACGAATTTAGAGAACTTGTTTTGAGAAACAGCTTTGAACAGAGACTCAAGCAGTAGAGACCCAAGGCAGTATCTGGTTACAACCAGATATTTATTTTTTTTGTAGGCAATGAGAGGCTAATTATGTACATCTGATACAGAACTGATTTGAGAAAAAGCTTTTAAAATCAGGAAGACATTATCATTCTTTTGTGCCCTTGCATTCACTTAACACAGTGAAAAGAAGACAGAGAGGATATGTGTATCTGTAACACTGATACTGACCTGCTGCGAGACCAGCAATAGTGATACACTTTTTGAAGCAGACAAAATATTTTTTCAGAGTTGTGATGGTGTTTCATGTGAGGAAGCATTTGCAGTTAAAGGATCTCTTTCTTCCAAGCACTCCTTCTTTATTTCTGTTGACTTAACATTTAATTTTATTATGTCCTTCACATTAATTTTTTTCTCCCATTTTGCCTCCCCCACCATCTACCTGCCTTGCTACTCTTTGCCTACTTCAGTTCCAGCTTGGGAGTCTCCCATGTGGCCTTTTCAGGCCACTTCACTTGATTGGAAGAGAAGGGCGTCTCGTGTTCTTCCACCACAGGGTCTTGCATCATACAGAAATAGACATATGGACAGTTTCTTATGCGGAAGGAGTTGCCAGCTTTCCTAACTCTGTGATCGTGATCCTAATATCCAAACTTTCAGTAGCTGACAGCTACAAAACGCATACACTGTACCTCAGGGTACATAGAATATAGTGAGCAGATGATAAAAATCTGCAGGCAAGAGAATACAGGGATTCCTCTGGGTCCTATTGTGCTATTGTGACTGTAAGAATGACTGTATTGAATCAGACCAAAAGCCCACTTAGCTTGTAACACTGTCTGTAAAAGCTGCTTTGAAATTACATGCCCGCAGAAGAATAGAACAGGGCAAGACTGTGTGGCAGTACTTATCCAAAATCCTCCTGCATTTACCATCTATTTGAGATTCAAGGACTTTTCAGTAGTTTTTGACCCACTGTAATTTTTTCTTCTATTGTTTTATCCCTTTGTTTCAAAATAAATCTATATTCATTTTAGCATCCACGGTATCCTGATGCAATGTGTTACAGCTTATCTCTGTATTATATGAAAAGTAGCACTACCTGCTTATTTTTAAGGCAATTTTATTTGATACCTTCTAGTTCTTTCATAGCAGTCTTTTTTATTAAACAGTGAATGTTGTCTCTTTTTCACTTTGAAAAAAAATTAGCAGCACTTTTCATGGTTGTTTTTACAGCTGTACAGTGCTTTAGATGTTACTATGCCTTGAAATGCAACCAGATAATATATTTGTTTCAGTTTGTGCTATCAGCAGCTGTCCAGGGGCCTGCCTGCATAATCCTCTATAGATGGCATTCCAGTAATCTAGCTGAGAAGTACTGCACATAAATGATCTTGGCACCTCAGAGACATATTTGATACTATAGTGTCTGGAGATAAAATAAAGCAATTTTTTTTGCCACCAGTGGTGTTTAGTCAGGTATTTTGGAAGCTTTGCCAAACTGTAAACCTTTCTGGCAAAGGTCTGAAATAAGCACCTGCAAATTGTTTCTGTGTCAGCAAGGATTGCTTCCATTTTCTTTGTGTTCCTTTCATCTAACATTGTGTCTTCTTCAGGAGAAGTGTTTGTTTTACTGCATAAGACAAGGCTTTTAGCGTTTCCATTAAAATCTGGTATTTGGAGATATGATCAAATTGTTAACCTTTTGGAAAACTCTTCTTGCACAAGCTTAGTTGAAAGCATAAATTAATTTCATTGGAGCTACTGTTCACAGTGTGTGTGCTCTCCTTGCCATGAGCACTGCACTGACTGGACCAAACATATCCAGTCATGACCTGTTAGAAGACTGCAAGGTGAGATGAATTTTTCTTACAATTCCTTCTGATTGCTACTGAGTGCTAAAACTAAGAGAAGGAAAACAGTGGTTTCATTTTTCCCCTTGTTTGCATATAACATACAAGATAAATAGGAAGATGTTCACATTAAAAAGCATGTTGAGATGCTTCTTAGGAAATGGAGAAGTAGGTTGCAATGGAAATCAGAATGGATTGAAGCAGAATAAGGTAGGGAAATATTAGGAAGGAAGAATCAGAATGATTTATAAGAACGTGAAAACAGTTTTTTCCACAACCTAGAAATGAATGTTGGACTCCAGACTCTCTGCTCTTCTGATCTCTAAGACAGTCAGATAAATATCCTTGCTGTTTTTTACCTTTGTTCTCCCAGGCCATACTGGCATGTTCACATGGAATATAGAAGTCTATTATTGCTGCTGACTGCAAGTGAATATCCATCCTTTACTTGATGCAGCAGGAAATGTGATCACTGAGGATAAGGATAAGGCTGAGGTTCTCAACGCCTTCTTTACATCTGTCTTTAACAGCCGGATCAGTTATCCTCAGGGTACTTTACTTCCCGACCATGACGTCCCCTGTGACTCAAGTAGAGAATGACCCCCTGAGATCCAGGAAGAGATGGTTAGAGACCTGCTCCTTCATCTGGAATGTCACAGGTCTATGGGACCGGACGAGCTCCACCCTAGGGTGTTGAGAGAGCTGGCGGAGGTAATTGCCAAACCGCTTTCCACCATCTATCAGCGTTCCTGGTTATCTGGAGAGGTCCCAGAGGACTGGAGGCTTGCTGATGTGATTCCCATCTACAAGAAGGGCCGTAAAGAGGACCCGGGGAACTACAGGCCTGTCAGCCTGACCTCGGTTCCAGGGAAAGTTATGGAGCAAATCATCTTGGGTGAGATCACACGGCACTTGCGTGGCATCCAGGGGATCCGGCCCAGCCAGCAGGGGTTCATGAAAGGCAGGTCGTGCATGTCCAACCTCATCTCCTTCTATGATAGTGTGACCAGGCTGGTAGATGAGGGAAGGGCTGTTGATGTGGTCTACTTAGATTTCAG
>VXAL01016489.1:11419-31120 GCA_013399475.1 Chauna torquata | reverse complement strand
TATTAGAAACAGTGTGGCCAGCAGGAGCAGGGAGGTGATCATCCCCCTGTACTCAGCTTTGGTGAGGCTGCACCTCGAGTACTGTGTTCAGTTTTGGGCCCCTCACTACAAGAAAGACATCGACGCCCTGGAACGTGTCCAGAGAAGGGCAACGAAACTGGTGAGGGGTATGGAACACAAGTCTTATGGGGAGTGGCTGAGGGAGCTGGGATTGTTTAGTCTGGAGAAGAGGAGGCTCAGGGGAGACCTCATTGCACTCTACAGCTTCCTGAAGGGAGGTTGTGATGAGGAGGGGGTCGGCCTCTTCTTTCAGGTAACTAATGATAGGACTCGAGGAAATGGCCACAAGTTGTGCCTGGGGAGATTTAGATTAGATATCAGGAAAAACTTTTTCTCTCAGAAAGTGGTCAGGCACTGGAACAGCCTGACCAGGGAGGTGGTAGAGTCACCGACCCTTGTGGTGTTCAAGAAGCGCCTGGACAAGGTGCTACAAGACATTATTTAGTAACTTAGTGGGTAGTATTGGTGATAGGATGACGGTTGGACTAGATGATCTTATAGGTCCTTTCCAACCTTGTGTTTCTATGATTCTATGATTCTATGATCTGTACTGATGGCAGAGATCAATGAACAAATCAAGGTGGCTCCTCTAAAGGTTCTTTCTGTTTATGCTGTTTTCTTTTTTATGCAGGAAATCGCATAAAAACCCAATTTAGAAGAATGTAAGATTTCCAAGTCAGTTAGAGTTGCCTTTCCAACCTTAAATAGCCTTTCTTGTATGATGAATTACAATCTTTTGATTATGTGATCTTTTATTTTTGCCTGACATCAATGTCTATGAGATGAACACTGGTCTACAGAGAATTAGAGCCCATACTGAGGAAGGCTATTGTTTCTAGGCTCCACTGTGGTGCTTACTAATCATAGAAACTAGAAAGTGCAATGTATAAGGCAGAGAACTGAAGGAACAAAAAGATCAGATCATAATAAAGGAAATGTGATGTTATCATATAGAATGAGATTCTTTCACTATCATTGTATCAGAGACCATTTGTAATATTAAGCAAGGCACTGAAACAAAAATTTTCACTATTGTTCTTTGTATATCTGGGGTTCATTTGCAACTGAAACATGTTCTTGCAGTTACAACTGAAGGTAATAGGAGAGTCTTTACGCTCCAGAAAAAAATAAAATAAAATCACGTACTGAAAATGTCTTAGATCGGACAATGGAAGTTATTATTCATTATTTCTTATGACTTTGACATTAGTTTCTCAGTGCCTCTTTTCTTCCCCTGTAACTTGAGCATGTGAATGCTATCCAATATTATGTTGCTGTTAAGACCAATATATTTTGCAGTTTGAAATACCCTTCCAAAATTGGTAGAAAAGAAATGAGGCTGTAACACTTCAGGTAGAAGTCAAGAAACACATCCAACCGTATAGTGAATAGTAAGAGGAACCTACTGAGAAGCACATTATAAAGCAAAAAAAAAAGCATGATGCTGGTGGTTTTGCCCCACCTTGCATCTGATTAAGAGGCATAAATGTTAAATAGCACAAATGAGTAGAAAATTTTTATTTAGAAGTCTCTTATATATTTTGGACACCTTACTGCCAAGTTAGAAACCTTCTTTAAAATAAATTGCATAAGTAGCTTTCCCTGCAATAGCCATGGCTCCATTACACAACTGGAAAATAATTTTTTTATTGCAAAATTAAGATCATATGCTGCCCAGGTGGAGAGCGCTCCTGGGAATGTAATAGAAAATATTTTGAAATTATTCATATATGTTTTTATTGCAAACACATTTTTCATAAGATGATGTGTTTGTCAGTAGACAAAGGATTGCCCTGGTTCTTGAGGTTGATAAAATAATATTTCAGGCTTAGAAAAACATGTAAATATGTTGAAAAAAAGTAATCCCCCGCTGCCAAAAGTCAAGGGTAAAAATGAAGGTGCTGAGAATGTGTGTGTGCGTGTGTATCTATTGCCATAATGCAATAGAAAGGAAAGTTATTCTTGAACCACAAATGAAATTGGAAATCTTGGATAATTAACTGCACTTGCAGTCAACGCAGGCTGGCACTATTTTGTCATTTTTGAAAACCATACTCTGAATGTCAAGTGCTCAGTGGTACATCACAGCTTCCAATGTGCAAATAGTGGTTCAGCAAATTGTGAAGAATATCACATTGCTGTACAGAAAGGCTGACTGTGAGCAGAAATGAGTTTGTTTTTTGCATACACATTAAAGGCTCCTTCTTTAGTATCAAGGGCAGATTTAGCAGGTATAAATAGTCTTTTCATGACTGCCTGTTGATATCTTCTAAAATGGGTCATTCGTTGGTGGCAGTTTTAAACGGGTTTGTTATGTCTCAAAAAATTTATTGTCTCCATTGAGGTTTATCTTTCGGGTTTTTCTCTTGGCCTTCTTGCATTCAGTGATGTTCCTCTGAGAGCTTTGTTTTCCAAAGTGGAAATATGTTTCAGTCCCTGTGGGAAATCTTGAATATCAGTTCATCTGTGTGAAAATAAGTTCATTAGACTCCTGTAGCATTAACTTCATAGTACTGAGGCTAATGATTTTTCTCCTCATATCACTTCAGTCTCCTATCCTTCAGCTTATCACATCTGAAAAAAAAAATGGCATAACACCTGCTACCCTCCAATCTAAAGCACTGTAAGATCTTTAAATAAAAGCGATATGTTTGAGGTTTTAAGGAAAAAATGTTTTCTTTTTTTGATACAGAATCACAGAATGGTTGAGGTTGGAAGGGACCTCTGAAGGTCACCTGGTCCAACCCCCTGCTCAAGCAAGGCTACCTAGAGCAGGTTGCCCAGGACCATATCTAGGTGGCTTTGAGTATCTCCAAGGAGGGGGACTCCACAACCTCTCTGGGCAACCTGTTCTATTCCTCAGCCAAATACACTTACTAAAATCAAAAAGTACATCACAAAAGAACGAATTCCTGAAATTCTGTGAAACAGTATGGAGTAACAACCAAATAAAGCCAATAAAAATTGATGTCACAGCATGGAGAGTCAATATTTATTACGTTGTGTTTCTCATCTCTTTCTACTTTTCATCTTTTATATCCTTAAATTGTATCTGCATACTTTGTGAAACACTCCCAGATTTCATCAGCATCACTTTACTTTTCATTTTGTTTCATTTTTATGTTTGTATTTTATGAAGATATGTAAAATGAGATTACTTGTATGCTCTAAGTTATTTCATAACAGCCTGTTTTGTTGGGAGGGATTAAAAAGAACTTTCCCTCCTTTTGTAAATGAAATGTTGGCTCCAGGAAAAGGAGTTGAAATGAGACGTTAGCAGTGTGTGAGCTTGGGGACTGACCTTTCACTTAAGCTCAGTTTTCGTTTGCCTAAGAATGTGCTTAATGAACACATTATTGTGGTTAATACTTCACTTTTCAGAATAATGGTTCTGTGTGACACGTACATTAGGAATTCTACTGAGTGCAGCACCAAGTGTTGACACGAACATCATCATAGTCATTGATTTATTGATGCCTTCATCTGAAATTTATGCAATGTGTTACCTTTGTGCTTTCACTTTCATAATTTATTGCATTGCTAAACTGAGGTCATAAAAGCTCATGCTACTAAAAACTGTGTAATTGGATATTCAGTTATTTTTACCTAATTTAATTTTAAAGTGTATTCTGCATGAATATACTTGTAGGTAGACATTTTTTGAGGAACACAGAATTATGATAAAAATACTCAATATACACTTTTTTTGCTTTTGAGATGTAGATTAAAAATATATTTTCCAGACTTTGTTAAGCATCAGGTTCAGAGAATAAAGGGAGGAGAAATAAGAACTGCAACCCAGGGAAAAATGCAAATTTAGATATTTTAAAATGGGAAATGTGGAGCTATGTTTTGATCAGGTGTGAAATGACGTTAATTGAGGAAGAGGTTCTCTAACTGCTGCTGCTGAAACTGCTGGTTTGTCATACCAGTGATTTGCTTTGTGGTAAAGTTTGAAAGCTACAGTCACAGATTTTTATCATTCTTGGCGTGAATTACAATGGAATTTCTGTGAGTAAAATTTTGAACTTTCATGTGATTTTATTGTTTGAATTTGCTGTTTTAACACATGGATATTTTTAATAGCTTTACACTGGCAAAATGACAGTTTTTTTCCCCACCATCTCTGAAAGCTATTTCTCATTTCAGGTATGTATGCTTAAAATAAAGTTGTGGGTTTTTTTTCTTGATCTTTTACTGAAGGTGAAACTTTCTGTTTTGTTTAGCTTTTTTGAGTACTTATTAGGTAGCCTTGTTGCTAATTGTGGCTTTTGAAAACAAACAAACAAACAAACAGATTCCATACTGAATATTTGTTTTTTTACTTGACATCTTTATTTTGCATCATCATATAATTTTCACTTGATACCTTTCCCCATCCGTGTACTTTACAGGGATTTTCTCTGCCAATGTTTTTTAAAGGAAAGGCTTGAAAGTTTGGTCTCTATTAAAAGGACTAGGGTGTAAACAAATTATTGGTAATCTGCATCTATATATTTTAAGTGCCTTGAAGGACTTGATTGTGAAGGTGTTATGAGTTCCCTCCCTCTGAACATCATGGCTCTGCACAGGCATCTCCTGTTGGATACCCTAAGCTCTAGTTTTTTTTTTTTTTTGTCTAAGTATCTCAGTTCCCCATGTATTGAATAGCAGTGATGATTGTCTTCTAGCATTCTGGGAGTTATAAGGATATTTGAAGAATCCTTCCCCTATAGAAAGCATCTGTGCTATGACACTGTTAAGATTTATTTGGTAATCTTGTACCTGAACACCTAGGCTGGGAAGATCCATTCGCTGTAATTCTAGTTGGATATTTAATCCAATGCATCTATTTAATGGAAAGAGTTTGTATAATCCTATCCTAAGGTCAGTATTAAAAGAGTTACTCTGTAGAGGTGCTTTTTAGAGGTAAAGATAGATTGAATTTTACTGATTAACTCAGTCTAGATGCTCGTTTTTTAAATAACAAAAGTTAGATGAAAATGCCAGCTTGAACTTGCTTGAATTTAATTAATTTGGGGTTTGTTGCTTAAGTGTATCAATTAAGACTCAATCTTTGAAATATCTTTCATTTCTGCTTATTTCTTTAACATATATTTAAAGTTTAACATATATTCTTTCTTTCCTCTTTTCCAGCACTGTGTGGAGGAGAAGAGAGTTTCTTGTGTGCCAGTGGGATCTGCATCCCAGGGAAACTCCAGTGTAATGGCTACAATGACTGTGATGACTGGAGTGATGAGGTCCATTGCAGTAAGTTTCTTACACTGTGCAGTGCTCTGTTAAAGCACTGAATCCATTCAGGGAAGCCTAAAAACCAAAGAAGGCTATTGGAACAGGATAAGAGCTTTGCACAGTATTTGCGTATATTGACATTTGGACTTTCTCAGTTGCCAGTGTTTACCTTTGCTCACTCTTGCAGCAGAATGTGTTTTAGATCTACCAAAAGTTTATGCTCAGAATCAGATTTCATTAGCAGTTTAGAACTGCTAAGATTTCTGAAAGAAGCCATGTGGAAATTGGAAATATTTTTTTGGGCAACTTTTTTTACATGGGTCATAACATGCCAAAAAGAGCACTTCCGTTAACGAACTGAAAACTGTTAGGTGCATCTTCTTCCTAGTCCTTGGCATTAATTTTATGACAGAAATGAAACCATCTGTTTAGAAAGTTCTCTTGGCCTCAACCCTGGATGTGGTTTATGTAAATAAATCTCAGTATGTGATGCAGTAGAAAAGGAAAATGAGTATACTTGCTTAATACCTTAATTTCTTATTTCATTCTCTGTAGCAGTGTATATTTTCAGATTCCAGTGTGTTTTTCTTTGTTGACAAAAACATCCTAGGACTACTACCACCTTTGGAAAAGCTGAGCAAATGTACAGTATGAAAGCAATGAAAATGAAAAAAAATTAAAAAGGAAAACGTGGAACATGGACTAAATAGTGACTATAGTAGGACATGATGCCACGAATAGCGCTGTACATTCATACTTTGGAACCTGTCAGACCTGGGTTTGAATTTCTGTGCAGTTTAGACTCCCCTCAGAAGATTTGTTCTCATTAGTGATGTAAGGAGCCTGGGCATTCCAAGACTCATGAATCACTTTTAAGAAAGTTGTTTATAGATTTTATCTGGGATACTCCAAGGAATAAATGATGGCTGCGATTTCCTCCTGGTCTCAATATGAATAAGGCTAGAGCTTGCTTTTTGCTTAATAGCCTACAATTTCTTTAATGGACGTTTATATATGTTGTGTTACATAAAAAGTGTTGCATTTTTTTGGCTTTGTCAGTGTCAACTTCAGTTTGCAATGTAAGCTAAAAAAAATCAAAAATGCCTGTCAGTCCCAAGTTCCATTAGAATGGGAAAAGAAGAAATTAGTAATGGAAGAATAAAAACATAACATGTCTTAAAAAACCCAAACATTATAAATGTCATGAGACTGCCTTTAAAAGAAAGCCTGTCTGTAAAATGACACAGGGTTTGTAGGCAGAGGATGTCTTTTATTTGATCACCTGGTAAGAGTTGGGGAGTAGAGGTGGAGATAAACTTTTGTCAAATAAGCAGCAGTTACACAGCAGAAACAGCAACCCTGAAGGATGACTTATATGCCTGAAAGCTTGTCTGATAGAAGATTGTCTTTCTTGCAGTCCTTGCCCCTCTCAAATTCAAAAGTCGCTACAATTAGAGGAACATTTTCACCAAAACTTTAAAGTATGGAAATACACCATTAAGTCATTCAGGACAACCTTACTGTTACCTTTTATTAGTTATTTTTATTGCCGACACTAACCCTAAAATTATGATTTGTGCACAGCAGTGTTCTATTCCTGGTTATTAAGTCCAAACTTTATCTGCTTTATGGGAAAGTTTTATCTAGCATGAAATTTATTTTAAAACTTCTGTTGTTAACCCTGGGGGATGGGGGAAATGGCACATATGATACTATCAGCAGATTTGGCTTAGAGTAAACATGCTGAAGAAGATAACTGGGTATAAATACTTGGCTCAGTTCTAGGCTTATTTCTGCTCCATTAATTGCTGAGAAGCTGTTTTGTCTGCATAAGGAAGGTAAGCAACAAGTGTTGGGAATATAGATGGAGAAAAATATTTGGACACTCTTCGTTCTAGCAAACAAACTTTTGCAGCAGTCAATTGATTAGGAGCAAAAATTACCCAGAAATGCAAGTATTTCTACTGCTGGAGTCTTGTGAAGAGACCACGTGAAACTCCTCGCAATCTACGTGATTGTCAGGAGATCCTGAGTTGGTTAGAACTGTAAAGAGAGTCTTTTCATTACAGTTACTTCACAAATGAGATTAAAAGGCTTTTAAAATCAAATGGTCAGTTTTATTAGAAGGTAAAGAGTAATAATTAACTGTTTAAAACAGAAAACTGAAAGAAACATGATAAGGCAGAATAGAAACAAAAAGGGTTTACAAACAAAACTGCCTTTGCTGACTGTGACCTTAAGGTTGGTTCTTTTGTAAAAGATTGGGTCCAGTCAACTCAGGAACTCTTTCTCAGCCAATTCTGCTTTGTGCTCTTTTGCCCATGGGAAGTTTCTTTCCCTATCACAGTGGAGCCCTGACCGTGTTTCTGTTCCCTGCCCTTTCCAGCATTGTTTCAGTCTCTGATGTACTTCTGGCTCACTCCTTATTGAATTCTTGCTCTGCCTCCTCTTCTCTGTAAAAGCTGTAATGTGACATAGAACTGCATGCAAATGAGATTTCACAGGACTGACAATAATGGTGATGATAATTAAGTTTTTTGGGGGGGAAATAGATTTCTCTTATCTGTGAACTATATTGGAAATCACAGTAATTCATTTCATTCTGATATATGTTAATAAAGTTAGTCTTCAGTGTGTACAACCAGTGGCACTTAAAGCTTCAGAAAGTTAAAGGACAGCATCTTTCATCTAAATAGTTAAAGCACGTTATAGAATTTGGAAATAGGAAAGTGTAAAGTAAAAGTAAAGTGTAAAGTGTAGCTAATAATATCTTTGTAAGGTTATTTAACTGAGTAAGAATCAAAAGAATGAAGCATGCCAGTGTAATTGGATGCACTAAAAAGAAATGTAGGATTTTAAAAAAACGGTATCTTGAAAAATGTTTCTGTAAGTATGATTTACAATTTGAATTAAAATATTCTTGTTTGTTTGGATTTGGTTTAAACATTTTGAATTTGTAGCATAACTATTACATTTCCTGATATGAGAATGGGGGAGGTAAAGCTGCTGCTAAATAATTTCAGTAAGATTTTGACGTTTATATATAATGGTACAATATGTATAAAAAACTGATATAAATTATTTACCTTTATGATTCGTTTGAAAATTAAACCATTCAAATTAATCATTGTTTCTATAGGAAATTAGTGTGGAAAAACTTAATGGGGAGACCTGATTGTTAAGAGAGGCAATCCTAAACAAAATTGATTTCATTCACTTGCAGTCATTCTCATTGATTTCATTCTCTCATTCCCAGCATGTATACAGGTGCTCTGGCCAGGATGTCTTGTGTTTGGCAGGGAGGATGAAAACCACTAACTTTTGTGTCATTATGATGTCTTTCTTGGTTTCTTCTTGGTTGGCAAAAATGAGTTAGTCTTCAGATAAGCACTTTACAGCCCTAGGGAGTGAGTATTTTTTTGGAAAATATTTCTAAGACTCACTTTTTTTCGTTTCTGTTTCTGTTTTTGTTTTTGTTTCCTTGTGTCTCCAGCGTTGGTTTTCATGTTGTTTCCTCATCTTTAGGTCAAGCTGTTCTTCATTTTCTTGCCTTTCCTTCTTACCTGTTCTTCATCTTCTTCAAATCTTTCATTATTTAAATGAATCATAGAATCATAGAATCATTTAGGCTGGAAAAGACCTCCAAGATCATCCTGTCCAACCTTTAACCTAGCACTGCCAAATCCACCATTAAACTATTAAGTCATGTCACTAAGCTCTGAATCTAAATGTTTTTTGAAAACCTCTAGGGATGGTGACTCAACTACTTCCCTGGGCAGCCTGTTCCAATACTTCACAACCCTTTCAGTGAAGAAATTTTTCCTAATATCCAACCTAAACCTCCCCTGGTGTAACTTGAGGCCATTCCTCTTGTCTTCTCAGCTGGTGCTTGGGAGAAGAGACTGATCCCCATCTCGCTATAGCCTCCTTTAAGGTAATTGTATAAAGTGATACAGTCTCCTCTGAGCCTCCTTTTCTCCAGGCTAAACACCCCCAGCTCCCTCAGCCACTCCTCATCAGACTTGTTCACCAGACCCTTCACCAGCTTTGTTGCCCTAAAGTCACATGGAATCATAGAATGGCTTGAGTTGGAAGGGACCTTAAAGATCATCTAGTTCCAACCCTGCTGCCAAGGGCAGGGACACCTTCCACTACACCATGTTGCTCAAAGCCCTGCTCTGTAGCAATTAACATATAGGACTCCTTTAACATTTGTTCTGCTCTTTGTTTTGATGCACTCATACATAAACACGTTTCATTTCATATTTAATTCATACCAATCTTAATATTTCTGTTATCTATCTCTACATTTCTTCCCACAACTTTGTTAAAGAAAAGAAGCTGCAGTTAGAGCACAGCAGCTTGCTTGTCTGCTGCTTTAGGGCTGATTCCAGCCTGTTGGTGCATTGATTTGTTGTTGTAGTGCCCTGATCAGTTCATTCTATGGCAGGATCATGTGACAAGAGATTCACCTGAATACCTTTGGTCTTAAAGGTACTGCTCAGTCAGATTTGGTTCATAATTTCCAGATAAAAATCATGCAAATATAACCAGACGCATTCCTCTGGAACATGCAGGTTCCTGTTGAAGATTCCCCCATCTGCAATCCCAAAATAGAGACTTCTTACATTTGTTTTAGATGCCACCAATTTGGAGACATGTCTCTGTCTTTTAGTCATGAAGATACATACTTTAGCAAGGGAGTCATCTGTCCCTGTGCAGTTGACTTTATATGAGCCAAAGGTCTAAACTGACTCTGTGGAGAATCAGTTGAGAGAAACAGAGACTTCTGATGCATGATTCATCTGATTTTAGGGAGATATTTTAAATGAACTGTATGCTTTAGGAACTACATGATGTAGATGTCTATAAAGTTATGTGAGGTGAATCTTACAGTTGTGCCTCCTTAGTTTTAGCGTTGAAAATTATATACATTATGAAATGTAGAAGCCTCTAGTTTTCATTTTTTCCACATCAATAGTTCTTCATGGATTCTGCTTTTCAAGATTCTGCACCAATAAATTGATCACTTTTCTACTCCTGGCTCTTGAAATGTGTTTTTCTCGTCTTCTCTGTGGTGGGTCATAAGTATTATGCAGGCAATAGGTAGGCTTTAGCAGAATCCATCCCTCATTTTGAAAGTACAGTTTCATTTATTATGACTTAAAAATGTCATCTTTTTACATGGCTGCAGCCCAGAACTGATATTTAACATTTCGTCATGTTGCTTATTCCATTTATTCTGTGACCTTGTGCAAAGGAAGGTACCAGCTGAGGAATCAGAATTCAGGTCAGCCAGCTATCACATAGGAACATGAACAGGAAAGAAACTGTAACTTCTTGTAATCTACAAATGTTTAAATTATTAGTGTCAAAACTTGGAACTCTCAGAAGGATCTTGATGAATGTCTTACACATAATGTAGCAAATGCAGCAGTCTCTCTTACATCCCTCTGATTGCACTTGAACACACACTTCTCTAATATTTATCCTCACTTCCTCATCAGATGAATTTCTCAGTACTTCTCAAGTACTTCTCAGGTTGAAGAAGATGAAGAAGATCATTTTAATAATAAAATACAAAAGAAAATGGTTACACACATGTGCCATTGCATGCCACATTCCAGAACAGAGTGTCTTGTTGAATTAAGGTTTTATTTACTCCTAGAGGTGGCAGAATCTGTATATTGAGTCCTTGCCCTCTTCTTTAAAATAAACCTAATAAAAAAAATAGACATATATCTTTAAAAAGCAGGATTCCTAAAACCACCTCTGAGTATGGTTAATGGTTAGGAGGGTATATGATGCAATAGTGGAATGGTGAAAACAGGATACGTGTGAATAGAGATCTAAGGGTTGCTGAATGCAAAAGATTGACCAGGTTTTAAAATATACTTGGGTTTAGTGGAGTATGGAATATAAATTTGTATTTAATTTTATGAAAACTGGGCTTGTCCCATCATTAACAAAATTTAAGTTGAGCCTATTACAAATGGAAAGTGCAAAGTGCTCTTCTTATTCTGATGGAAGTAGCTATCTATGTATTATTGCCAATACCTTGATGAAAATGTATGTTAAGACTGTTAGATTTTCATATTCACTTATTCCAAGTGAATCTTATTTCCTTGAAAGGAAATGTGTATTCTTTTTCTTTACCCTGTGTGGGCCTGAGAGCTGCCATTAAGGCACATGCAAGACAATGAGGTGATCCGAGACAGACAGCATGGCTTCATCAAGGGCAAATCGTGCCTGACCAATCTGGTGGCCTTCTGTGACGGAGTGACTGCATCGGTTGACAAGGGAAGACCGACCAATGTCATCTACCTGGACTTCTGTAAGGCCTTTGACATGGTCCCACATGACATCCTGATCTCTAAATTGGAGAGATGTGGGTATGAAGGGTAGACCATTCAGTGGATAAGGAACTAGCTGGATGGCGGCAGCCAGAGAGTTGTGGCCAATGGCTTTATGTCCAGGTGGAGGCCGGTGACAAGTGGTGTCCCTCAGGGGTCTGTCTTGGAACGGTGCTGTTTAATATCTTTGTCAATGACATAGACAGTGGGATCGAGCAAGCAGATGACACCAAGCTGAGTGATGCAGTTGATACAACAGAAGGGAGGGATGCCCTCCAAAGGGACCTGGACAGGCTTGAGAAGTGGGCCCATGTGAACCTAATGAGGTTCAACAAGTCCAAGCGCAAGGTGCTGCACCTGGGTCAGGGCAGTCCCAGACATGAGTACAGACTGGGAGAAAAACTCATTGAGAGCAGCCCTGAGGAAAAGGACTTGGGGGTTCTGGTGGATGAAAAGCTCAACATGAGCTAGCAGTGTGCGCTTGCAGCCCAGAAGGCCCACTGGGCTACATCAACAGAGGTGTGGCCAGCAGGTCAAGGGAGGTGGTTGTCCCCCTCTGCTCTGCCCTCATGAGGCCCCACCTGGAGTCCTACATCCAGTTCTGGGGCCCCCGGCAAAAGAAAGACGTCGACCTCTTGGAGCAGGTCCAGAGGAGGGCCACAAAGATGATCAGAAGGTTGGAACATCTCTCCTATGAAAAAAGGCTGAGAGAGCTGGGGATGTTCAGCCTGAAGAAGAGAAGGCTCCAGGGAGACCTCGTTGCTGCCTTTCAGTACTTGAAGGGGGCTTATAAAAAAGAGAGAGAGGGACTCTTTACGCAGGAGATAGTGACAGGACAAGGGGGAACGGTTTTAAACTAAAAGAGGGGAGATTTAGATTGGATGTTAGGAGGAAATTCTTCATTCAGAGGGTGGTGAGACACTGGAACAGGCTGCCCAGGGAAGTTGTGGATGCCCCATCCCTGGAAGTGTTCAAGGACAGGCTGGATGGGGCTTTGGGCAACCTGATCTAGTGGGGGACATCCCTGCCCATGGCAGGGGGGCTGGGACTAGATGATCTGTAAGGTCCCTCCCAACTCAAGCCATTCTATGATTCTATGTTCTAAATGTCACTGCTGCAGCTACAGAGGTATGAATGTAAACATGACTGGGGGCATGGAAGGAAATTAGACAGTGAATTTATCCAGAGGAAGCATCGTAGAAAAAAAAACAGCTTTGCTTCATTTGAAGGAGGAGGAATAGAAGGAAGGAAACTGTCAGAGTTATGAACTGATCAGTAAGGATAAATGTTGCCAGAGTACTGTTGCATATTCAAAACAAGTAATGTATAGAATTTTACTCTCAGCTGCCTATTATTCTTGTCCCATGAAACTAGAACATACGTATTTCCATTTAGTTTGAGGTTTTTGTTATTTACTCTTTCATGCCTTTTATTCTTTTAGAACTAAACTAACTGTTGACTACAAAACTCGTGGCCTAGCCATAGTATTGTACTTCATGTCCTGAAGCATTGTCCTCTGCACTGTGCTATAAATTCTGTTTGGACTTTCTAAGATGATGTGCAACTAGTAGAAAGCATGAATTCTTGTATGGCAGAAGGGCACGAAGTGATGTTTGTTCATTTTCTAGAATTGAGGTTGGTAAAACCTTGAGAAACTTAGCAGTTAGAGCACTCACTTAGGAGGTGGAAGACTTGGCCTGCATTGATGTGGAGAGTTAGAAACCCCACTGCACACCTTTTGGGTGAGTGCTGCACCTGTCAGTGTATAATACACTTAAAAGGACACCTTTCTTTCAAAGCTAGATCACTGTGGAATCATGAACACGGAGTCCCATGCCAAGAGGAGGTTAAACAAGTGGTAGCTTGATTCTGTTGTTTAGTGGCTGAGCATCTCAGCTGAGAGGAGAGACCTGTGTTCCAGTCCCTGCTCTCTGAGCAATTTCTGTATGTGGTCCAGGAAAGAGCTCGTGTGAAATGCCCAGGTGTCCCAGTAAGAAGGCACAAAGAACTTTGGTTGCAGTGGCGTAGCTTCAACAGGAAGGAGGGGTTGCCTACCCAGCTGTTCTATATCCTGGCTTTCTCCCTTGAAAAGCCAGATGTGAATGAAAAGCCTACAGGAGGGCAGTGAAACTGGGCCACCCATTTCCCAACTGTGTATTTGTAATCAAAAGTTACTGCTAATGGGACCAGGCACCACCAACCCTAGTCTTCTTCCCACTTTCCTAAATACAAGGTAGATCCCATGTTTTTTATTGAACCTGATATTGTTCATGCATTTTGGGTATTCTCAGATAATATTTTTCAGAGCTTTACTGCAGGCCTCAGCCATGGAAAGAAAGGCTAAACCTGCTTAGGGCTGTCAGTGCTAAGAATTCCATGATAAGAAGGCATCAGGCCATATTCCAGGCTCAAAACTGTATCAAGAATAGTTAATCCTGTGAAACCACTGTAAGATCAAAGGCAGGCTCAAAAGCAGGGTCTAGGGATCTTGATTTTGCTGTTAGAAACTTCAGCTGCACCTAATAGCCACATCAGGTGCTCAGGACTGTCCCAGTAATCTAGCCCATGACACCCACAACCTTCCTTGATAACTTTGTGTGTATAAATTAATTAAACATTTTGTTCTGTATCTGTAACCAGGGCACTTCCTCCTCAGCCAGTGTGAGGAAGTTAGAACTGTTTACCACACTTTACTTGTATGGCAAAAATATTTCTATAATGAAAGGTAGCTGGAAAAAAAAATCATCGAGATCAGAGAAATGAAAGTTATTTATATGAAAATGGGCTATTCTGTCTGACTCACCAATCTTTGACTCACAGTACTACGTCTGGATGTGGCTGGTAAAGTGAGAAAACAAGGTCTCTTACATGACAAGAAAAAGCTTTACTTAAAAAATTAGCTCTTAAATAATTCATGTCAGTTTTGTGCACAAGCCATACGATGATAATATATAAGATGTCAATTAGAATTAATGTTTTTCTTCATAAGGTTGTTGACCTTGAATTCCGAAACAGTTGAACAGTGTTTTAGCCTTGAACATGTGATCATGGTGAGATTTTGGGTATCTTTTTCATTCTGGAAACAATGCAGCCCCTGATTTCTTCCCACCTTGCAACATGTTCAAGTTCTTAATTTCTTAGTCATTGATTCCAAGCAGCACATCTATTACTGGAAAAGTCATTCTATGGTTCTACCATTCTACCATAGACATAACCTGGTATCGAATTATCTATGCCTTGAAATCTTCTCATGACCATCTTGGTCAGCAAGATTGAAATGACATTATGTTTTCTCCCAACCCATCTAATTCATTGCTTATTTACCAAGTACTAATCCGTAACCAGAATGAAATGTTCCAGTTCCCTTAGTATCTTTCATTATTCATTTCCACTTCCACAGCTTGAATCAATTTTGAGTACTCTCTTTACTGTCTCAAGAAATTTCTCCCAGATGACTGACTTGCATTTGTTAGTGTGTGGAAGATGGAAGGAGAGCAAGAGAAATCAAATACCCTTTTTATGGTACAGGGACTTCTATCACCTCTTGGTATTGATCATACAGACAGAAAACAATTGATAGGAACAAAATAAATATGTCTAAAAATTGCTTTTGATTTTTCTTTTTCTTCTGTGTTAGATTCTAATAAACTGATATACATCGAGTGTTGTTGCAGAACTATAAATAATATGGTTTCTCTCGCTAATCTTGTTTAATTAATAAATTCCAGTTCGTATTTTATAAGAAACCAGTCCAATGTCATGTTAACATTTTACAAAAATTTGTTTTGCAGACTGCAGTGATGATGTATTTCGTTGCAACACTGGAAAATGCCTCAATTATACCTTTGTTTGTGATGGATATAATGACTGTGGAGACCTTAGTGATGAACAGAACTGTGGTAAATGAAAGCTTTATGCTTTTCTAAAGTCTTTAAGATAGCAGTATTGCCTAAGATGGTAATCATTTTCCTTAAACTACTAGAAGAGTAGTATACCCTGGTGTTATTCTTTTTGGGCGAAGTAAAAACAGTTCACAAATTTTTATAAGCAATTTGATGAGGTTTAAATGTAGAGTTCTAGGTTAATCCAAATCTTGGAGTTAATGGTATTTTGAAGAAATATTCTGATTTGTAATTTGTTTTAGCATCATTCTTAGAATCATTTCATTTAGATTGGAAAAGACCTTCAAGATCATCAAGTCCAACCATCAACCTGACCAAGAAGTTTAATGGTGCTTTGTATCTGTTGTTGGAACCTATACTCATAAGGGAAGGGTATACTTATATCTTCATCTAGATGTATCTCTCTTGCTTACAATGCCATTATTAAATCATGAGCAGATTAGTAAACTCTTGGAGCATGTTTCTTAAATAGAACAGAACAGAACATCTTGAAGTGGAAGGGACAAGGATCATCAAGTCCAACTCCTGGCTTCACATAGGACTACCTAAAAATTAAACCATATATCTAAGAGCATTGCCCAAACACTTCTTGTACTCCGGCAGGCTTGGTGCCGTGACCACTACTCTGGGGAGCCTGTTCCAGTGCCTGACCACCCTCTCAGTGAAGATCCTTTTCCTAATATACAATCTGAACTTCCCCTGATGCAGCTTCATGCTGTTCCCTTGGATCCTATTGCTGGTCACCAGAGAGAAGAGACCAGCACCTGCCCCTCTGCTCCCCCTCGTGAGGAATCTGTAGACCGTGTGGAGGTCACCAGTCATCCTTCTCTTCTCTAAGCTAAACAAACCAAGTGACCTCAGCTGCTCCTCATACATCTTGCCCTATAGACCTTTCAGCATCTTTGCTGCCCTCCTTTGGACACAGTCTAATAGTTTTATGTCCTGATATTATGGCACCCAAAACTGCACACAGTGCTTGAGGTGAGGCCGCACCAATGCAGAGTAGAGTGGGACAATCACTTCCCTTGACCAACTAGCTATACTATGCATAATGCGCCCCAGGATACAGTTGGCCCTTTTAGCTGCCAGGGCACACTGTTGATTCATATTCATCTTGCTGGTGACCAAAACCCCCAGATCTCTTTCCACAGGGCTGCTCTTCAGCCTCTCGTCCCCCAGTCTGTACGTATAGCCAGGATTACTCTGTCCTAGGTGCAGGATCCAGCACTTGCTCTTGTTAAGTTTAATACAGTTGGTGATTGCCCAACCCTCTAATTTGTCAAGATCTTTCTGCAAGGCCTCTCTACCCTCGAGAGAGTCAACAGCTCCTCCTAATTTAGTATCATCTGCAAATTTACTTACTGTCCATTCAGCTCCTGCATCCAGATCATTTATAAAAACATTGAAGAGAACTGGCCCTACGCTGAGCCCTGGAGGATCCCACTAGTGATTGGCCTCTAGCCAGATGTAACTCCACTTATTATAACCCTTTGAGCCTGATCTGTCAGCCAATTGTTCATGCATCGTATTATGTACTTGTCTAGATGTATGCTGGACATTTTGTCTGGAAGGATACTGTGACAGACTGTATTGAAAGCTTTGCTGAAATCCAAAAAGATTACATCTATTGGCTTCCCTTGGTCAACTAGGTGGGTAACCTTGTCATAAAAGGAAACTAAGTTCGTTAAGCAAGACTTTCCCCTCATGAACCCGTGCTGGCTGTGGCCAACGACTGTGTTGTCTTTCAGGTGTTTTTCAATAACCCCCAGAATAATTTTACCAGGCACTGAAGTGAGATTGACATTCCTATAATTACTGGAGTCTCCTTCTTACCCTTCTTGAAAATTGGGACTTTTGCCAGCTTGCAGTCGACTGAGATGTCTCCAGATTCCCAAGACAGTTGAAAAATAATTGACAAGTCTCCCAATAACATTAGCCAGCTCTTTCAGTACCGTCGGATGAATCCCATCAGGCCCCATAAGCTTATGTGTGTTCAGCTGGAGCAGCAAATCCCACACAAGTTTAGGGTCAGCTGGGAGTTTATCATTCCCCCAGTCACAGTCCTCCAAATTGGGGGTCTCAGAGCCCACCATCCGTGTTGAAGACAGAGGCGAAGAAGGCATTAAAGACCTCTGGTTTATCTGTATCCACATTTCTGAGGTGACCAACCTCATCAAGTGATGGACAAATGTTACCTCTGATCCTCTTTTTGCTGTTAACATACTTTAAAAAACCCTTTTTGTTGTCTCCTACAGTACTGGCCAGCTTCAATTCCACTGAGCCGTTCCCTCAATGGCAATAGCAGTATTGCCTAAGATGGTAATCATGACGAACAGCCAATGGCATTCAGCATCTCAGTACAATGGCGAAAAGCATCTTTGTGGTCCTCCTATTGCCTGACCTTGCTTCCAATGTCCATACATTTTCCTTTTTTGTCTAAGTTCTAAAAGAAGATCCCTGCTCAGCTAAGCCAACCATCTACCCTGCTTGCTTGACTTCTGAAACATTGGAATTGCCCGCTCCTATGCGTTTAAGAGATAGCTCTTAAAAAGTGCCCAGCATTTATGGACTCTAATACCTTCAAAAGCAGATTCCCAAGGGACCTTACAAAGTAGTTCCTTGAGCAGCCTGAAGTCTGCTCTTCCCATATCCAGGGGTTGAAGTTTTGGTGGCAGTCTTTTTCCAGTCACTAAAGATTTGGTACTCATCTACTGTCTTGGTCACTGTGGCCAAGACAGCCACCAATTGCCAAGAGAACCTCTCTGTTTACAAACTGCAAATCTAGGAGGGTACCTTTCCTAGGTGGTTCCCTTAGTATCTGTACCAAGAATTTGTCTTCGACGTGCCTCAGGAATTTCCTGGACCTGTTTGTGTCAGCTGTGTGATATTCCCAGTTAATATCTTGGAAGTTAAAGTCACCCGTAAGGACAAAGGCAGCTGACCTAGACATATCCCTTAATTCCT
Organism: Chauna torquata; assembly: GCA_013399475.1. Lineage (NCBI taxonomy): Eukaryota > Metazoa > Chordata > Aves > Anseriformes > Anhimidae > Chauna > Chauna torquata. The sequence goes on along the minus strand of VXAL01016489.1, from coordinate 12,609 downwards.
TACAGAATAATTCATCGGTGTTGTCATCCTGGCTGGATGGTCTGTAGTAGACTGCCACAAGAATATCCTCTTTATTTGTTTTTCCCTTAATCCTTACCCAGAGGCTCTCAACCGTGTCGTCACCAACTACAAGCATCATACAATCCAACCCCTCCATTACACACAGTGGCACCCCCCTGCCTTGCCTGCCCTACTTATTGTTTCTGAAGAGCCTGTAACTGTCCATCTCAACACACCAGTCACAGGACTCTTCCCACCAGGTTTCGCTTATGCCAGTGATGGTGTAACTCTGGGACTGAGCCAAAGCTTCTTGCTTATTCCTCATGCTGTGTGCATTAGTGTAGAAACATTTCGAACGTGCTCCAGTGTACTCGGCACATTGTGCAGCAGACTGAAGGACGTTGTTAGCACACCATCCCTCAAACACTCCTTTAAGAAAAGTGTATCCCAGCAGGCACTAGTGGGTCTGGTGTTGTGTAGACCATCCCATAATCAAAAAAATCCAAATTCTGCCAGTGACGCTAGCCTTGGAGCCAGGTATTGATAAGCTGGGTCTACCTGTTTCTTCCAATATCATTCCCTGCAACTGGAAGGATAGAGGAAAATACTACCTGTGCTTCTGATCCCTTAACCAATCGTCCTAAGGCTTTGAAGGCCCTGAAGTCTCTTTTGAACTTTTTCAAGATGTTATGGTTGCTTTCTTGCTAGCTTGGCTGAATTTGACTGAGACTAAAGTAAACCATACGAGGCATCACACTGGTGGTGCCAACGGTTTCACAGCTGAATTGTTTTTACGTAAGCCTCATTGTGAACTTGCATGTTTTGATGATCCAGTTCTGTTTCTTTTGAATTCTGTTTTCAATTGATTTTTTAATTCTGCCTCACTATATTTGTCCTTCTGCCTGTATTTATTTTCATAGAAGAAAAACTAAGTTTTGCAATAAAAAAAGAATAATGTTCATATGCAAATATTTGGAAACTCTGAAGGCCTTATCTTTTTTCTAACTTTTGCTCCTAGTACTGTATCCAAGAAAAATTGTTAACTTTAAAATAATTCTTTAAAAGTTAAAATATTATTTTTCACATTTTTTTTCTTTTGCTTTTCTAAGGAAAAGCATGTAGAATTTCAAAACTAAAAATCAGAACAGTTTTTTTTTTTTGGATTTTTTTTATATTTCTTCTCCAGATTA
>VXAL01016488.1:115540-140445 GCA_013399475.1 Chauna torquata | reverse complement strand
TGCTAGCTGTCTTTTCCAATGCAAGCACTAGGGTTGGTCAGGTGAAATGAGGAGGTGGCAAGCCTTGCAACAGAGTGCTACGGAGGTAAATTCAACCTCAACACAAGGAAGACTGGTAAAGTTCATGGAAGAGAAATGTACTGAAATTAAATACATAGAAACTATTTCCATGTCAGGAAACCCTAGTCTGAAAATTGTTGTCTTGAGCCATGAGTATTAAATTGAATTTAAGAATAAGTTTACCCTGTTCTTATTCTCTTCTGTAGGAATCCTTTCATGAACCCTGGTGTATANTAATATATGATTTGGAAGATATTTATAAAGTTTTGGCTGTCAAGATTTAAAAACGTCTGAGATAACAGTGAAGTCGAAAAAAAGAAAAACAAAACAAACAAACAAACAAAAACAAACCACAACAACCAAGTTGTCTGTAGCCTGTAATCTGTTCTCCTGTTCTGCAGTTCTTGGACATAATATACCCATCTTTCCATTAATTCATTTATCAGGAAAAATACAAGATACAAAGCATGCTTTTGCCAGCCAGTAATTGAAAGCCTTGCCATCTTCTATATCTGTTTCTGTAGGAAAAATCAATGGGAGATTGAATTAGCTGAAAAATGCCACAAAGCAAATGATGTTCTCGACTATTTACACCAAAGTATTGCCAGACTGGAAGAGGATTTTGGTTTAGTGGTGTTTAGTGGTTGGTGAGATGATGAATATCTGAGTGTTTCAGAACAGAGCTTTAGAACAGTTCGAGTGTCAGAATATGAATTAGAGTGTGTATTTGGTTAATCCTTTGGAATTATGAGCCTCTATTTCAATAGCTGAAATACATAATGGTTCAGGAGAAGTGTAGTAGAAAAGTTGTTATAGCAGAAAACTTACTATCTATTTTTGTTTTATATCTTTGTTTTATCTGTTGTTTTGAGATAAAGTCTGCATTTTAATGTGAAGAAAAACACAGACAATTTAAACTCACGTTTCTTTCAGTTCCAGTAAATAAAGTTGAGATTCCATTGTAGAACTCAGAAGCCTCTCTGAATGTTGTCATATACACCTAGTTCTGCTTATGTTGTTGCTTAATTTGCAGAAATGTGTTATCCTGTTTATATTTTTTAACTTGCCCTTCCCTTTGTAACTTAAGAAATCTCAAGGGACATCTGGAGGTCTTTTCCATGCTCAAGAAAGAAGGAGGAAGGGCTCTGCTGCAAGAAATTAAATTGCTGGTGCAGAAAGTAATAGAACACCACAAGGTACTTCACAGAGCCTAAAGAAGTAGTACAAAACAAATATGCCCTGAGCAGGACCCTGTCAAAGTGCTTGTCTACTGCAAGGATGTGAAAGAATTCAAATACCAGAGGGAAGAAAGCTTTGAAGAGTAGCTGTTTATCACACGTGCTTTTCCTCACTCCTATTTAGAGATGCTTGCAGCTACTTTCTGTTCAAGCCATACAAGATGCATAAAGAGAAGCAGATTGCTTACAGGCTGGTAGCATAACGCTTTTTAGCACAGAGAGTGCTGTATTAGCTCCCTTTTAATTCTGTGCATGTCAGTACCTTGCCCAGCTAATACTGCCAACACGTTTTCCCTGGAAAGCTTTAAACAATATGAAAAAGCACTTTGGGAAACCTTGTAAATTCAGTCAATTTGTCACGATGCTTTATAGTTTTATCACCTTAGTCAGTGGAGACTGAGTGCTGCGTATCCAAACCAAAAATAACAAGCTGGAACCATTGCTGCTTTTACATGTTCTAAATAGTCTCTGATACACAAACACCATGTAAAAGTGCTGCCTGAAATTGACCATGATAGTGGATGCATCAAAAACTATGAGAAAGATAGGCCATCGGGACAATAAAGTAAGCATCTGGAGGTGATTGTTCTTGTTCTTTGATTTTGATAGAAAAAAATTATTATTGCTTCAATGACTCTCTCTTGCTTTATTCAAAGATAAGCTAAACACGTTAAGTAAAACATAAGTTGTGATGGATTCCTTTAAATGCATGGACAAACAAATAGCCAGGGATAATGTTACACTAAAATTATTTATGATAACTCTTAGAATTAAAGTCGATATTGTGAAAATTTTGTAAAATTGATACCTTTTGTTTTAATGCTGTTTGACAGACAGGCTCCTGTAGCTAAAAAGGATGAGGAATATGGAATTGCTGGTTGTAGTGGCTTCTAGTTTTGTTTTTTTTTAAGATGACTGGTTTGCATGTATTCATATGAAAGTGGTATCACTTTGATAGCCTAACATGAAGCTACAGACATGAACTGAATGCCGTAGTAATTCTCATCTAGAGGAAATTGTACTGAGGGCGCAATGCCTGGATGTTTTCTTCCTATTCTGAGTCCACATCTTCAAGGACTGTTTGCTTTTATCTGAATCTCAAATGGGCTGGTCGTCTCCATGCTCCAGAGTCCCATAAGACCCTAGTGGGAAGCAGCATTTTACTGAAAGTCAAGAAGGTAAAAAGGAAGGTGTTTTTTTTTGACTTGGTTGGGTTGAAGCAGCAAGATGAAGCAAAGCCCAAGGGAAACACTGAGTGTGTAGTACACCAATCTAAAGGTAGGCTTCAAAATTTAATATCTTATTTTTGAAACCATCATGCCTCGTCTTTTGTCTTAGCTGTTCAGATAACACCTCAAATGACTTTTTTTTCATTTTTTCCCAAATAATAGTACTTTTATAGTAATGCTTCACTTCAGATGTTCATAGTATCTTGTACTCAAATTTGATGCTGTTGTGAAGCAGCTAATCTCACTACTTGTATTCTGACATCCTCTTGCTGTACTTGTCCCAGCAGACCTTTCTTTCTTTTTTGCTTGCTTTTGCACAGAGAGCTATTCCAAGATATTCTGCAAAAGAGGAATGTGCAGGGCTTCTTTGACATTGACACAGTGACATGTCAGTCTTGGTGTTCAGGCAGCTCTTGGGTTGCATTTGCTCTACAACTGGTGTTGCACTTGCTGTTGCAGCACCTGGTCCCCTCCCCTGTCTGTTTTTTATTAAGAGAGCAAGACTTCTGCATTTTCATCATTCTCTAAAATTTTGCGGTTTGACTTAGAAACGGAAATTCCATTGCGTGGCATGAAATGTCTGCATATCGTGTAATATGGGATGATGGTGGCAGAGCAGTCTGTTTCCCAGTCGGCTGTTCCACAGAGGCATACCACATAAGCTGTATGAAGTACAGCTGTCAGTCAGTAGCTGATTTACTGATTACTGTTTTTACAAATGATACATTTGCTTTTGTTGTTTTTGTTACAGTTTTGTTAATATCCTTAGCTAGAAGATAGCAAAGCCAGCAGTCAAAGTGTCATTCAGCACAGAAAAGAGAAATCCCAACCATGGGGAAGGATGAAACAACTACAGAAATTTAAATGCATTGCAGGGACAACAGATCTGCTTCACTTTGGATGTTGCTTGTACTCTATTCTGAATCTATTGTCTGTGTAACAATTGTCATGGAGAGAAGAAGATGAAAGGACTGATAATGGTTATCAGTTTTTAAATTTTTTTTCATCTGATTATTGATGATGTTTACTACATCAAAATTAACAGCTTTAAAAAGAAATAATTTATAGGCACTGTCAGGATAATGATATTATTGTGAGGAGCTTGGTGTGCAATAAATGTAACTTGAAAGGAATTTGGAATTGGAGATGAATGTGACAATGGGAGGAAAACATTAGTAACCGAATGTGATTTGCAAAGTTAAATATTTGTTAACATTATATTTCACATGCAGAATAAAAATTCAAGGATACCAAATCTGAACACTTGCAACATTTCAGCATATTTTAAATATAATTATTACTGTAGTTATTTAGCATAATGACTGAAATAGTTGCACAAAGTACTGTATTTATAGCAACATGTGTAATTAGGTACTTGAACATTTGTTATTTCAGACAGGAATGTCCCGTAGAGCTAACCCATGTGAAAAGAATTCTCCAATTAATGAGTTTACATATCGTGCTTGTTTCAATGAAAAATAAAAAGAATTTTCTTTTTCTTGGCAATTACAATTGTTACTACTAATTTTATTTTTAAGGAGACAGTATAAAATAACTCTCCTCTAGCCATATTTAATGAGACTTAAACTCAGAGAATATCTCCACAGAACAAACATTACAATTATTTTCCAGTTGGAGCTCCTTAAATATTATTATTTCATGGGGATTACTCAATACAAATATAGTCATGAAAATCCTTTTTATTCTTTTAATTCTCTTGCTCTTTTCCCCCTTTTCCCTCCTGCTCTCCCCCCTAAAAGAAAAGAAAAGAAAAAAAACCAAAAGAATACCTAACCGAAAAAAACCAAATATGAGATAGCCCTCAAAATGAATTGAGTTAATTCTTGGCAAGTTAAATATTATCAAGTCCCTTAGTAAGTTTTCTCTTTCTTTTAGCAATGTTAAATTAATGTAAATTAGCAAATTAGAGGTGATTGTGCCTAGTGCACAAGGCACAGTTTGATGAAGAGTATTCAAATGCACATTAAAGCTTCATGTAAAGCCTTGATTTGAGATTGAAGGAAAGTCTTTTGCCAGCATGAGCATTTTGAGTGCCAAACATAGAAAATCAGTTAAATATATAGGTAACATAAAGATTCTCCTGACCTCCACTGAAGCAGTCTCTAACCCCGTGGGTACTGAAGTTTTTGTATGCAGAGTTCCTCCCAGTCCATAGTTCTGCCACTGATGATGCACAGGAGGGTAAGAAACTTGGGGTCAAATGCTAGTTCCTCTGCTCGGTTTGGATCAGACTGCTGAACTCAGGTTTCCTGCTCCCTAGGGGCTGTTGTGATCACTGATCCTCTGAGTTAAAAGGGATCACCCCAACCTCCTTTCTTCTCTTCCATCTGACCTAGCTGAGATACACCGTAGATTTTGTTCATATCTGTAGTCTCTATAAGCCCCATGGCTTTGTGGTTTGCAGTTGTGAATACTCAAGTGCCCTCGCCCAGTCTGAGCAGTCTGGGTGCCCATCACAGGGCTGTGGGTTCCTCCTGGTGAAAGGACAAGTTTGACACTGTGATGGCTATGTCCCAGGGCAAGAGGTTTTCATTTGAATAGGAAGGCTTGCTTCACCCTTCCTACAACGTAACATCTGATTTAAAGCTGTGTACTGTGGGTGATAAATGTCTCTGATTTAAATCCACTTTACTACCTTTAGTTTAGGTGAGAGTGTCTGCCAAGGAAGAACACCACTATTGCAAGCTTTCCTTTCAAGCTTGGAAACACCTCAAGAGAAATAGAGAAGTTGTGAAACTTCTACTTTTCTCTGGAGAAAATGTTAGTGTAGGCAGTACCACCTAGGCTCCCATTTCCAAATCACTTTGCCAAAAGCGAAGGGATGAAGAAGTTGTCATCTGGGAGAAAAGAAGTAACTGTGGTTCCGGGCTCTGAGTTTTGGACTGGCTGCTGGATACAGTCAGTGAAACACTAGCAGTGTTCTGAAATTTTTTAATAATAATAATAATAATAGTAATAATAATAACAATGCATTAATGTCCTTTATGGCAGTTTTTATGCCTTTATTTAAGGGTGGTAGTGACCTAAACCAAATTAGGAAAGAATAATAGTATCAAGCTCAAATTTTAAATATTTACTACAGTGAAAACATGTCATTCATACCCATTAGTACTGATGCTAGGTTACAAACAGGAGAGTTTGACCTTCTGTTTTCTTAGCTGTCAGATGCTGCTAAATGCTTATATATACTTCTGTTTCCAAAGATACTTTATTGCTCTGTAAGAAATACCTTTTGCTCTTATTTTTCTGAAGAAGCAGAAGGGGTGGCTTGATACTGCACTTCACAACTTGCTGGAAAGCACGGAAACAGAAGCTGTTCAAGTCCTATATGTCTCATGCTCAAGCAGCTGAAGCTGTTTCTATAGCCCCTTAAAAACAAGATTAAAGACTTGCTTTTAATCAGAAAATACCAATTGGTTGAGATGGTACCATCAGGAATAGTCACTGAGCTCCATAACAGAATTTCTTGAGAAGGAGGCTGATTCTGATTTCAGACAAATGAGTAGCCTGCTAGTTATGTCTAACCGTCGAGGGATGTGAAGCCAGGCTATTTCTGGTTGAATATGTAATTGTATGGTGTTACACAGGTACACAAAGGCTTGGCATCCCTTGGGCAGGGCACTTGCTGGGAGACCCCAGTGCTCTGAATTGGTCAGAATAAAGCTAATTTGTGAAAAGATCAGAATAAAGCTAATTAGTAGATAGGATTTGAATGCTATGGTCACCAGGCTACTGGCTGATCTCTAACTGCCTCTCTCTATCTTTCAGTTCATGAATTGTTTCCCCCAGAAGTGCAAATTTCCAAAAGTACTTGGAATGTAGGGCATAGGTTTCTTATCCTGTCTTATTTATGTGTGAAAGGCTAAAGGTCTATGGATATTTCTTCACGGCCATCTCACATCTCTCACATTTGGACCTTTCAATGACATTCCCAAAGGCAGTGTCACAGGAAGGGGAATATTGGAAAGATTTGTGCCTGGCTATATGTGCCCCTTTTTGTTAAGTCCAAGACCTGATGGTCAATTCAGAAAACTTTAAAGCCTTTTTTTTTTAAAAAAAAAAAACACTGAATTTCAAGAGCCTATTTTAAAGGCTGTATTCGGAGAAGCAAAGCTATATCCGTAATGTAATGTTTTAGTAGACATTTAAAATGTAAAATGTGAACTCTGTGAAATATTCTTTTAGCTTACAGAATGAATAAAAAAAGAGTAATATTTCAAATCCTTCCCCTTTTATTTTCTATGCTTTTCCTGTAAGCTTTCTAATGTGCCTGAATGTTAATCTAGAACATACATTCTGATTTCTAAGAAAATACATTTTATTAAAACATATTTTGCATTTCTAAGTGCCATATTCTTCTAGAGTAGTACAACTTATCACAGGGTGATGGCTTTTGAAACATTATAACACAACACAAACGTGGTGCCAGGTAACATGACTAATTCTACACAGTCTGATATGTAATTAATGTAATATTTCACAATGTGAATGCTTTTTATAAGAAATAAAAATGCAAGAGCAATTTTGGAAGATAATTAACAACTAAAATAACCTGAAAGGGATGTCATTTAACTGTTGGTCAGTGGAGCAAACAATGGCTGTTCAAGACACGGTAATGCACATCTCACATGCTGGCAGACTGCTGTTGGAGTAGTGGATAAAAGTACCTGAGGAATTGATGGCAAAACTGAAAAAAAGAAAAAAAGAAGATAAATTTCTTTAGTCTGTAGAAAACAATTGGACAGAGCTTGAATATAGCAAAAGAAGATTTGCTGGAATTTGTTGATTATTTACAGCTAAACATCTCCAATATGCTGAGATTTATGTCAGGTAAATAGAAGATCATTGTTGCTTTTACCTAGTCATTGGGATTTGGCAGACAATGTTGAAAAATGTAAACAAACAAACAAACAAAAAAACCAACCTTGAAATCAGAGTTTGATGCAGGAAAAAAATGAGTCTGTGTTCAGAATGCGGTGTCTCGTTAACTATATATTGTTAATTTTGTGCAGTCGTCTTGTAAAAGGGATTATGTCAGTTCTCAACAATAGCAAATTTGGACTTTTACCTTAAAAATTCCCAAACCTAAAAAGAATCCTCTGAATTTCAACTTCCCCAAAGATGAAGGTCAAGGAGTCCCAGGAGGAAAGGTGTGAGTGATGAGAAGAGGTTCGGAAAAGGTGTTATGTACGGGTCCTGGATATGACAAAAATCCTGGTCAGACTGGATATTCTTTGCTTCTGCATCATACTCAGTGGAGACGTTGTATATGATGTGAAACACGGATGAGACTAGTTCCTGTCTGGCAGTCAAGCAGCTGCAGTCATTTGCAAACAAATTTCTCCTCTGCTGCAGGCCGTAAGTCACAAAGCCCAGAGTTCAGCTAAAATTAGTAAGACCTAGAGGTACAACTAAATGAAATGTTCCCGTGGGTCTTTTGCTGAATATGGTATGTTTTAAACCTTTGCAGTATCTGTACACCGCATTCCTCTTTTGTACACTAAACACCAATATCTTCTTCTTTTGTTTGTTTCTCTGAGCGTAGCTCTGTCCACGCTAGGGTTCCGCTGTGCTGCCCTCGCTCATGTTGCCCTGCCGCAGGGTAGGACAGGGCTCTAAATAGGGTGGACTCCTGCCAGAGGTGCCGGAGCAGGTGGTTGTACTCTGCAGTTGTAAAACTGCACAAGTGTTTTGGGAAGCTAGAAGTGCATAGCCATGTAATAGACTCGGCTGGACAACCAGTACATAAATGGTAACGTAAAAGAAGGATTCATAGTCTGAGCCTCTTAGAGGCTTTCTGTTCCTGCATCTCACCAAGGGTTCTCCTTACCATCCAGCCCCAGTACTTGTCAGTTGAAGAAATCCATGTTGTTATTGTCTGCTTTTGGTTTTGTGTCTAAATTAACAATCACAATTTCTTCCATAATCTGGCACCTTCAATATGAACATGGAGGGTGAGATTTTATGTGTGTGTGTGTGTGTGTGTGTGTGTATGGTCCGAAGATAAACAGCCCTGAAGTGAGAGAGTTATTATTTTGGTGAAACATTTGTCTTTCTATATTAGCATATGTAATGAATATAGAACCTTAGAAAGTCGTTTAGCTACCTTTAACTCTGCATTTTCATAGTGAGCTAAGGATGCAACATATGATTTTTGCTTTATACCATTCATGCCTCCTGTGTCTTGCATAGAATTTAAATGCACCTCATTACTATTCTCAGTTATTTTCTAGAATGTCTTAGTTTAATTCCCATCCATTTTCCCCTGTGGCCTCCAAAGAAAAGAAAATAGGTGGGGCAGACAAATTGGGAAGTAGGAAAATACTCTGTGTCATCTTTTCTGATTGTGTCAGGTGCACTGCAGAAAAAAATAATCTGCTTCATTATCTCCTCATCCAAGTGGAATACTAATCAATATCAAGGAATAAAAGAACAGCATTTGACAAATACAGGATGCTACTGACAGTTCACGTTTTAAAGTGATCAGTCTTTTTTAATAGCAAGTCTGTTTTAACAGCAAGTTGCTGTTAGCTGTAGTTTTAAATGGTTGTCTTGAAGAGCACTATGTCACCACTTACACCCTTGAAAAGGAGACAGCACCGAACTGTCCTTTTACCTTCTTCTAGGTAATGTGTTAAAATGTCTTTTCAGGATCAAAAAAGCCTTCCTCATTTAACTTCTCCTCTAGCTATATTTAATTCTTAAATGAGACTTAAACTCAGGGAATGTTTTCAGAGAACAAACGTCACAATTATTTTCCAGTTGGAGCTCCTTAAATATTATTATTTCATGGGGATTACTCAATACAAATATAGTCATGAAAATCCTTTTTATTCTTTTAATTCTCTTGCTCTTTTCCTCCTTTTCCTTCCTGCTCTCCCCACTAAAAGAAAAGAAAAGAAAACAAAACAAAACAAAAGAATACCTAACCGAAAAAACCTGACTGTGAGATAGTCCTCAAAATGAAGCAAGTTAATCAAGTTAGAATCAAGTTAATCAAGTTAGAATGAGAATGATCCTAATAAGTTCTGTTTTTCTAATGGCTCTTCTTCCTTATGCTATATTTTTCCTTTCTACATCAAGTTTTTCATATGTTTGTATTCATTAGTACGTTAGTACATGACATATAGAGAATGCATTAATATTAAAACAAGTTACATAGGATGAATTAAGCAACCTCAGAAATAAAAGATGTGGAGGTATCATCAGGAATATTTTCTTCTTTAGATAGTTTTTACCTTCTGAAGAACATTTACTCTCACCCTGGCCTAAAATCAGTAGAAATCTCCAGATTTAGAACAAGTAACATATACCACCTCCTTTTTTATATTTTGTGAGCTAATTGTGAGCTCTATTTCTGTTTCCCATTTATTTCTTTTCTGTTTTCTTCAGCAAGGTGTATAATACAAGCAGCCTTAGTTGGATCAGAAGATGTAAGCAGGTGACAATCCCCCTTCTTAGATGTATTCTAATTATAAATTTAATCTCTTGTTTTCTTTATATAGGGACATGGGATTTTTACAGCTCACTTTCCCCTTTACAGCACATTACTAAGAACCAATGTTTTCAGAGAGCTTAGTGCCCAGCATCTCACACTGTAACAAGTGAGTTCAGATAACTAACGGAGAAATACTCCATGGGACTTTTTTCCTATTATTATTATTGTTTATGAAAAACTGCATTCTTTATCCAATATTGGGAAAGAAGACTTGAACCCAATTTTGAAAATTCTCCTCACACTGTTTTATCGTATAGCGGTTAAATGGAGCCCCTGTATATTTTCTGTGGGGCAATAGTAAGTAATTGAATTTCCTAGGTTAGTATTTTTGTGTGATAGACAGTGACTATCTCTAAATGGTGTCTGTAGCCAGCAGACAGAGTAAAAGCCATGTTGGTATAGACACTTAATATTAGAAGTTGTCTTGATGCTTGGAATTGAAGCAAGTGTCTTTTTGCATGGAGGTTTACATTCCTTCCCTGCTGGCACACCTATGATGGCCATCAGGGGTGGCTGTGGTGTTTGGCCTTGATGTTCCTTTATGGGTCATCGCTCAGCTGTAGAAGATCCTTGTGCTTCAGGAAAACCTCAAAAAAGGGAAAAATGTTTAGGTAGTGCCCTTGCTAGGTTTGTGTGTATGTCTGTGCCTGCTTTCCACTTACCAGAGTGCGCAGGCAGCTGTTTATGCTCCAGCCTGGGATCCTCTGTTAGGGACCCTCTGGAGATGTGCAACTGTCACCTGAGAGCCCATGTGCCCTCAGTAGTGCCTCAGGGACTGAGCTGGAGCTGCACACTCTTGTTTGTGGGTGGGAGTTAAGGCAGAGCCCTATGTTTGATTGGTGAAGATGCCAGCTGGTTCAGGAAAACATGAAGTAGTGTCTTTAGTCTTTAATGTGCCTGATTACTCTTTTGGAGAGAGGGAAGGGGTCAGAGGAAAGAGAAGAAGTTGAAGCTCTCCTCTTGTTTTATCTGTTTGATTACGCTTCACACTGTGTTGTGTTCTTCACCAAGAAAAGGAGTTACTAAAAAGCAGTCAGTGGAGTGTCAGGGTTGTCCACTTACCACATAAGTGGCTAGAAGGGAGTACAGAGTCCACAATTAAATCCCGTGCTTATTGCTCCACATATTATTATGATGTAAGTTACTTTATGGCATAATACCCCTGTTCATGGGCTGAGATCCCATTATGAGCATTGTACAAATTGCCTAAAATTTCTATCCTTGTGCATTTTGTCGGGTACAAGATGCAGGCGCAAAGGTAAAACTCTTCAGGCATCTTCCTAAACTCTTGAAGAGCTCTCTGTGTAAGATCACTCTTGAACAAACAAACATTTCTTTCTTAGGAAATATTCCTTCCTGTATCTGCCCTAGAAGAAAAGATGTCTACCTCCTTTTCCTCAAGGTATACTTTGCCACAGCCAGAGGTGTTCACTTTCTCTACTCTAGTACGAGCTTCACATGGCTTAATCCTTACTAGTGACTTCAGCTTGGCTCTGTGCCACAAGTCCACCTATGTCTTCAACAAACCAAACTGGGAAGAAGATTGGAAATCTATCTGGAAAAACCCTCTATAACTTCTTTGGCAGAGTGCCTGGAAAGGAGGAGAGAACAGAATCAAAATAAATTACAGGATTCAGAAATGTATTATATTAGACCTAAGAAATTGCTTTCTCCTTGTATTAGTGACTAGTGATAATTTGAAACACTTCAGCCCTGGTCACTTTGTTATTTGAAAAGAAATGGAAGTAGAGATATAAGAACAGAAACCTTGAGTAATAGGACCAATGGTTATATATTAAAGTGGTAACTTAAATTGAAATGTTTTGGTTAAGAGAAGACACCCTAGAGAAGAGTTAATTTTAAAAGGAGTAAGAAGGATCATAGGATAATGCAGTGTTGAAGGAATTTCTGCAGGTCCTCTCGTCCCCTTGCTCAGAGCAGGGCCAGTGGAGACAAGGTTGCTCAAGACCTTGTCCAGTTGAGTTTGGAGTATTTCCAAGGATGCAGATTCCACAATCCATATGAGTATCAGAGGGCAAGGCGCACATTTCTCATCACAGATCAGAGGGAGAGCAGTTTTGAACCATAGGTCACTCACAGTCATTATAGGTGCCTTCATCGTAGGTTTTTACGGCAGGAGTGCATTTTTTTATTTTTTTATTTTTTATTTTTCAGTTAATGAATAACTGGAATCTGTCAGTATGAAGAAAGAGATTGTTTCCTGAGACGTTCAAATTGCAGATGTTCATTGTTTGACTCGGTATTCTTTCGCCATTGTTCAGATGGTCCTACTGTGCTATGTGTCTTCTGTGAGTATTAGGAGTTCCCCAGAAGAGATTATGTAGGTTCAATATAAAGTGAATGCTAGAGTCAGAGTGTCTGAACTGCACTCAGCTATGCAAATCTGATCAGGTTATTTGGCTGCTGTGCTCATCAGCTTCAAAAATAATTACAGCTAGAGAGTTGAAGCTCGTCTAGTACAGGCAGGCAGAGCTGTCACAGAGCTTTTCTGGATACAAAGATCTTTCCATTAGGCTAGACTGCAACTTCACTTTCAAAAAGCTGACCATATCCACAACGTAGGAAAAATAATTCAGAAAGGAGAATAATCACTGTAATTTTGTTCATGGTTCAGTGGCAAAAACACTGTATCAACAGTAAAAGAAACATTTATAGTGTACACAGCACAAAGGGGATCTCTTCATTTCCTGTAGGTGAAGATAATCCTTTATTTATTGTGCAAATATATAATCCCAGGGGTGAGGATTTGTTGCAGAAATTAAAATATTCACCTCAAAACAATAAATCAAAGGATCTTCAGTCCTGTTTTTATACAATTGTTAATCTTGGATTCATTTACAACTGCCAGAATCAACCTCTTCCTCTCTGTGCTTTACTGGTCAATAAATGCTTAAATAAAGAGAATTTCTAAAGATGTACCATAAAAGCTTTATAAATGTAATATTAAACCTTTTATCCCATTGGAACTTGTTAAAGTCCAAGGGAAGCAGATTTAAAAAGGACATTTCTTGGTTCTTGTCTGCTGTCCTGAGCATTGGAATTATTTATTTTATCCTACGCATATTTTGTTGACTGTGACTATTAGTGGCTCCCTTCAGCATTTGTTTTCCAGTCTCTCTCTTTGTCTTCCTTGATGGCTTTGTTGTAATAGAAAGAAGATGCAGTCTGTTTTCTAGGAGTTGTCTGGATCAGCATCCTATTGTTTTAGAGGCTGGAGAGGTACAGAGTAATGAATGCAGTGACAGTGGAGGAGACAGATAAGTGGAGTTATCATTATTTTGGGGCAGAAAGAAATAGTGTAGACATGCCTGTTAGTACTAGGGGAGAGAAATGAGTCTCCGGAGAGTAATTCAAAGGATGTCTTTGGGAAAGAAAGGTGGCACATTCTCGTACAGTTCACAGGAAGCAAGAAGAGCATAACTGTTACCTTGCCACATCAGAAAGGATGAGTAAATGATGTGACCTTACTTCAGGAAGGTCACTGACTGAAGTAGCCCGAGTTCTTTTTCAAGGACATCACTTTAGTGCAACTATGAATGAGAATTATTACAGTTATTATAGGACAGTTGTTCTACTTTATATATTTCTGTAATACATGCTATAATTTATTTTGTTTTGCTTTTTGAGGTTTGTTTTACACAGAATGGTGTTGGCAATTTCTGCAGCTTGCCAGCTTTTGTAACTCTGAAGCATTAGTGTATGGCGATGTAACCTACAAATAAGTAACTTGAGGGAAGAAAGGATTTTAAGGTTGTTTACATGAAAAATAAATGAGAGATTATTTACAAAGAGAGATCCAGCGACAGGACCCAAGGGAATGGAGTCAAGCTGCGACAGGGGAGGTTCAGGTTGGATATCAGGAAAAGGTTCTTCACCGAGAGGGTGGTCACACACTGGAACAGGTTCCCCAGGGACGTAGTCATGGCACCGAGCCTGTCGAAGTTTAAGAAGCATTTGGACTATGCTCTCAGGCATATGGTCTGAATTTTTGGGTAGACCTGTGTGAAGCCAGGAGTTGGACTCGATGATCCTTGTGGGTCCCTTCCAACTCAGAATATTCTATGATTCTAGGATTATATGATCCGATATAAGTTTAATTGAACATTTAGGATGCAAGAGATCAATAACTATGAATTTAAGAATCTAGTGGGTAGTGGTAAAGTCTTTTCAGTGAGAATAATGGGTTAGAGAGACTTCTGGAAAAAGAAAGTTTACCAGTATATTTCCTGGGTATTTCTTTGGGATGACCACAATGGTTCCTGAGTTTTTATGATTTTTATAGTTTGCCTCTGAACAAACTTCTGAGGCAGAAAACTGATATTCTTAGCAGAAACTATTTCTATCCTTATTTTAAAGCTGGGGAACTAAATCACAGGATGGACTGTGGCTTTCCTAAGGTTCTGTGGGGCAGAGCAGAAAGTGGTAACTTGGCTTCCCATGTCCCAGGCTAGAATCCTAACTCCCAAATAGGTCTGCATTTTAGATTGCAGTAGAATCTGGTGGTTTGGTTTAAACAAGCTGGTTTAGACACTGATAACAATTACTATGGCAGAATGGATTTCATTGCAACCCAGGTTACTCTGCCTCTCATCTCTGTGGGTTATATCCAAGACTACTGATCTTTATGAAAGCTTGGTTTCGTATTCCTAGTCTAGTTAATGGAAAGGCAATTTTAGTCTATCCTACTACACTAAAGAGTGTTGTATAAACATACCCTGCTGTATAAATGTACCCTGTTCTGTGGAGTGAGGAAGCATGCTTTTGTAGGTTGTCTTCTTAACTTAACTTCTTAAGTCAAGCCCAGGAACTAGATAATTCAACCAGAATCATAGAATCATTTAGTTTGGAAAAGACACATAAGATCAAGTCCAACCATGCACCTAACTACCAAGTCCACCACTAAACCATGTCCCTAAGCACCGCATCCACAGTCTCTTAAATAGCTCCAGGGATAGTGACTCAACCACTTCTCTGGGCAGCCTGTTCCAATGCCTAACCACCCCTTCTGTGAAGAAATTCTTCCTGATATCCAATATAAACCTCCCCTGGTGCAACTTCAAGCCATTTCCTCGCATCCTATCACTTGTCACCTGAGAAAAGAGACCAACATGCTCCTTGCTTTCAGGTAGTTGTAGAGAATGACAAGGTCTCCCCTCGGCCTCCTTTTCTCCAGAGTAAACAGCCCCAGTTCCCTCAGCTGCTCCTCATAAGTCTTGTTTTCTAACCCCTTCACCAGCTTTGTTGCTCTTCTCTGAATGCATTCCAGCACCTCAAAGTCCTTCTTGTAGTGAGGGGCCCAAAACTGAACACAGGATTCGAGGTGTGGCCTCACCAGAGCCGAGTACAGAGGGACAATCACTTCCCTAGTCCTGCTGGCCACACTATTCCTGATGCAGGCCTGCATGCTGTTGGCCTTCATGGCCACCTGGGCTCACTGCTGGCTCATGTTCAGCCGGCTGTTGACCACCACCTGCAGGTCCTTTTCTGCCAGGCAGCTTTGCAGCCACTCTTCCCTCAGCCTATACCATTGTATGTGGATGTTGTGACCCAAGCGCAGCACCCGGCACTTAGCCTTGTTGAATGTCATAAAAATGGACGCAGCCCATCAATCGAGCCTATCCAGATCCCTCTGCAGAGCCTTCCTACCCTCGAGCAGATCTTTTTTTTTCTTCCCGAGTTCCAGAAGAAGCTCTCTGTTCAGCCAGAATCTCCTGGTTCTGCCACAGATAAATGGATGTGTAATGTTGGTTGGGATACTTATTCACTGTGCCCTGCAGTTCTGCTTCTGTAAACTGGAAGCAATGTTTTCTTGCCTCTGGGCAGTGCCATGAGGCTACGTTCATGTCTGTAAAATGTCAGAAGCCAGTGGGGAAGACAGTCATAAAATTACACATCTAAGTACCTTAGACCATTGATGCTTCGCAGCTTTGTAACAGGTCAGACTGCTTTATTGCTGTAACATAGAAAATGAATATCATAAAATGTCTACATCCTATCAAAGTCTAGAAATGCAAGTCTAGGGGAGAGTGGGGAAGGATGAAAGTCTGATATTTCTCTTGTTTATTGTTTTGAAACAGAAAAATAAATTGTGTATTATTGCTGTAAATGTAATCTCAGTTGCTGACTTCTAGAGTAAGGTTGCAGCCTGCTCCATGCCTATTACTGGTGTGATTTTGGAGAGGTTGGTTAGTGTTGTCAAATAAATTTATTGATGAGTTTTCTATCTTTTATTAGATCTTTATCATTTCATTATACCTTGCTGTCTAAAATTCTTTGTTTCTTCTGCTGTGATAAAAGTGACCACAAAAGTTTTGAGTGAGTCTAATTCTATCTTAATATAATCACCTGAATGTAGGGCTGCCAGAAGGCAGTATATGTGCACACACAGATATAGATACACAAGTGTTCAGTGCACGGAGAGTTTTAATTGAGGAATACTCTGAAGCCAGGAGCGCAGATTGCACAAAATTTAGTACCTCTCTGCCTTGGAATACCTTAAAATTGAAACAAATTTGTAAACCTTTACTCCCTTTCTCAGGTAGCTAAAGGCTACAGGAAATGGGATTTGCAGACCACCTTGTTTTAAAACAGAGTAAACAATAATTTTAAAGGATTAGAGAATTGATGGAGCTTCTTCTCCTTAAGTGCTGTTATGGATAATCTTTCTGGAGTAAAAAGACCCTATAAAAGTGATGGAAAAAATGGTCTGTGACAGGATGGCTGAAGTGATTGATGAGAATATAGGATATTTCATGTTTCTGTCGTTTTTTAATCCAGAGCAGGTAGAAGGGTTACGCTATGACAGTTGTTGAGCTGTCTGTGCAAAATAAACCAGTGCTCATTGTACAAAATCCAAAAGCTATGTCAAAAGTTTAGATTATGTTTTAGAGCTTACTTAGTGTTACAAATGTTTACTGTAATGCCAGTACAGTACGTGAGGGGAATTCTTAAGGCCAGAGTGAGAATTTAAAATATTATTCTGAAACTGGAAAGAAACCACTAGTATACCTTATGAAAAAAAACCTACTTACACAATTTCTAACAACAAAGACTTAATAAAATAGAAAAATTGGAAAAGAGTTAAAAATAGGACAAGCCTTCTGGTGTTGTTTGATGAAGTATTTTCTCGCTCTCCCAAGAGATTGAATTAGTTCATTCAGGAAACTTTTTCATGCTTCATCAACAGATCTATGACACTTCTTTTGTTAGCAACTTTGTGTTTTCCTGAGCTCCACTGAGGGGAGAATGTTGCATCTGAAAGCTCATCTTTCATTGCAGTTTTTGTGCATTATCCTATGTAAGAAATTCATTAACACATAATGCAAGATGCCAATTAAAATGATCTAATAAGCTAGCCAATCACACAGGACAAAAATAACACATCTCTGTGATTTGTGTTTGTGAAGTCTGCTAGCATAGGCACTCAGATCAGTTTTCTGTGCTGAGAGTTGTCCTAAGTTTCCAAGTAGTCATATAATTAAGCAGAGTCAGCAGTAGATTTTTGGTCATGGTTTGCTTGCTTTGTTTTTCTTCCTTAATTACCAAGGTCAGAGTCAAAAAAATTTTGTGAGTAGATGTGATATGTTTTGCCCTACAGGTATGCTTTGAAATTCCCCATTGTTTACCTTTTCCAAAAGTTTTCTTTCTGACCAAATGTACCACAGAGGTGGAATTTCGGATGCTTCCTCAGAAATTCACCCTGCAGTGGCTTTTTCTTCCTCCTTGACTGGTATTGGGGAACATGAAATCTTGGACTCTTACAGACCAATGAAAGCATGTTTTGCATTTCTGTACCTCTTGCCTTGATGTCAATGTTTGAAAGCAAGAAAAGACTCTATTAGCTTAATAGGTTTGAGAGTGAGAAATGCCCCAAAACAGATATCAGAACTGGAATTGAAAGCCTTCTAATTACCCGGGCAGAAATTATGCTTCATGAATCATTCAGAACAAGCACACTTATAATCTTCTTCTTGATTATACTTCTCAGTTGATACACTGAAAACACCCTCCTTCCTCAGTTCATTTTGTTGGTGATGAGTTTCTTTCTGCCAGAACTAGGGCTGAGCTGATCCTTCCTCTCTGGTTCTGAAAGGTTCATCCTCATCACTTTGATTCTTTAATCATGGCAAATCTGCAGCTCTGTAATGGAAAGGAAACATGCCATCTTAGAAGTTAAGATGATGCACAAATATATCACTATTGATTTTCACTGAGAAAAACCTTTAATTTAGCATATTAATATTTATATAAAGTGAATTTGAACTTTTGCTGTACTTAATCTAGTGATGGCCTAATTACACAGTTCAATACAATCTAATAATCCAGGCTAATGTACAGGACAGTAGAAGATTTTTCTTTGTGATTTAGCAGGCAGCAAACACTAATCGTTGTGGTTGTTGTCAAAAAAAGACATCTGAATCTATAGCAGTATTTGTCTTTTCCTGGCACTCAGTTCCTGCTTTCTCTGTGTGTCAGTTCAGTTTATTGTTTCCAGTTGTTCTGTGCTCCTAACATTCATCTTCATTTCTGTGTTTTTTTCCTTCCCTCTGTGACTCACGGCAATAACTTATTTTCCTCCTAGGCTGGTAAACAGCATACTGATGTGTATACTGAATCTGATGCAGGACACTTTTGTTAGATGAGAAGCAGTGACTCAGCTTTCTTCAGCCAACAGGGGCTGGCTGCTGAGTCATTTTGGCAAATGTCTGGTTTTTGGACAATGGCAATGAATGTGACAGTATTCAAGGAAGCCCTAGAATACAGTTACTGTTTGTTTTGAATTCTTTAAAGGCTGATACAGGCACAACTGGAGCAAGAACAAATATGTTTAGAGAGTGACCTTGATCATTTAAGAGTACATTCTGTGATATAAAAAAAACTTGGTTGCTATTCCATTTTGAGAAGACACTTAAACTGAGTTCATTCTTGGCATAGCTGCTGAGCAGGTAAATCAGGAATAGAATTAGCTTGCTTTGCTTTATTGTTGTACTTTATATGTTTATATAAAAAGTTAAGGTGAAATTCCTCACTTGTTTTGCATGTGTGCATATTTTCTTTATGTGGTATAGTATGTTATTTTAGACTGCTTAAAAACATCCTTTACTAATAAACATGGACTGCTAATTACTGATTACTGCAATACAATCACACCCCCTGTTCCTCCTTCTTTCTTTGTCTAGTGACTAAAATATGATAATTCCAAGTCATCAGTCATCACTAGTATAAGCCTGTTCTGGTATCATTTTAGATTTCTATTCTGCTGTCTCTGCCGATATGCCTTAGGTGAAGGCCTTAGTAACAACAGAAATTAAAATAAGGGGCATTGCAGTGGCTTCTAGAGACAGATGGTGTTAATTGATTTCATCTTTTCCCTTCACTTGCTTTCTTAAACAGGAAGACAATAATCCTTCCTTATCAGAACAGAATTTTGCTTGTCACTGATAGTTAGAGAGGTTAGGCTTAAAGCCTGAAATAAAGACTTAAATGTACTTAAAGTACATTAAAAGATTGTAAATAGGGTAATACTGTAAATATGCAACCTTAATACATGAAGATTCACAAGACTAATCAGATAAGTAATAATGTTCTTTTTGTCAATTTACAGTTTCTACTTGCTTGCCTGCAAGGGTTTGTGTGTTTTTTGTTGTTGTTGTTGTTGTGTGCTTTGTTTGTTTGTTTGTTTGTTTTGATACTGCAGGGCCCTGTGCTATTAACAAATTAAAGTGATTTAGTTATATTTTGCCATATTTTGTGGTAAAGGTAACCTGCTCTGGATGGCAAATTTAAATAGAGTAAAGACAATTTTTTCATTTAAACCCCCCTTTTTTTTTTTAACAAGAATTGGATGTCATGCTGGAGTTCAGGATACAAGAACTGGTAGAATGAATTAGCTGAACTAAGCCTAAGTAGTGCCGCCATCCTGACTTTTTCCTAATTCTTTTGTTCTTCTTTATTAAACAAAATAAACATTCCCAAAATGGAAAATGTAAATATATCCTTGGATACGTTTCTAAATCTGTGCCTAGATTATTTGGTCTGCTATACCATGTATTTGGTCTTGCTTTCCTTGCAAATGGGTATTAGAAATCAGATGTCATATAATACTAATGTAGTATAATAGTAATAGTCCAAAATAATATTGGATATGCCACAAACAATCTTTACTGGTATCTGTTCCTTTTGGAAAAACTATTTGTTTGAAGGGTGGAAGGTCACCTGATCTCATTAGAGAATATGTTGGAAAGCTCCTTTGGAAAACTTTGGTATATCACACCATTTCCGAAGCCTTGTACCCTTTCTGAATTATTGCTCATTCCTGAAAGATTTGCAGAACACAGAGTTTTACCATTCACGCTTCACACACATTTACCCTTCTGTCTAACTTACCTCTACCATGACACCCTGATTGGACAAAATTGGAAGACAAAGTGAAAGAAGTAAAAAGGTAAAAGTGATGAAGCATGTCTGTTTGAGTAAGTTAGTGCAGCAAGGATCAACTAATAAACTGCAAAATAGACTGACTCCAGAGCAGTGGAAGTGTCAAGGCACATCTTACCATGTCCTCTTCTAAAATGTGTATCTATGGAATCCAACAACAGAAATCTATTACAGGGCATAATATGAAGCACTCTGTTTTAATGAGATACTATGAGGTAAATACAGTAATGGCCTGGTGAATCTCATAAAACTCCAGTCTTTAGATTTAGACTTTCAGGATGAACTGTAACTTTTCTGGCTACGTTTTATTTATTCTTAATCTCATAAAAGTGAATGAAAAATTAAAAAATAAAATTGCTTGACTGAAACCTAGTGAAAATACATATATTTTGGAGAAGTTAAAGAGCAAGAACTGATTTTGTTTAAAATAGTTATGTGGAAACTTTCTGTTGTTTACTTACTGTTTTCCTTCCACCTTCTTTTTGCTTGTCTCAGACAGTTGTTTCATCTCGTCTTTCATGTATTTTACTGGCTGTTACACCTAGTGAATTCTCTTTGTCAGGAACTGTCATTCATTTTATGTCTGTACAGGGCCTAGCACAAAGAGGACCCAACCTTGTCAAAGTCTCTAGTTGCAAACAGTAATACTAATAATTAAAAATGGCACAGGAAAATTGGATTGAGACTGGAGTTTGTATGAAACGTAATATTGAATGTAATAAAAGAGAGTCTTTAACATATAAATAGGTTTGAGAAGATACAGAGTGATCAAATTCAAATGCATTTTTTTTTAGCACTTTTCATGTCATGTCTCCCAAGGTGCTTTACAGCACAATAATCATGATTAACTCTGGATTTAATCAGTGAACTAGTGCAGCAATACACAAAGTGGAACAATGGGTTAGAAGAGCGTAGTATTGGTGAGGACCCTAGTGACACTGTTACAATTCATGAAGAGATGTTGGTGAAACCCGGAAAGTCTGGGTGTGACAAAGTACATGGGTAATCAATTCAATATTTCAGAGAAAAATTTAGAACAAAAGTCCGCAAACATTTCTTAGATAATATAATAATGTGAGGATGGGAGGTTTGGGATAAGTGCTTTGTTTTAGGATGATGCTAACAAATTGTAAGAGGAATTATACTGCATTTTCGGGTGTGCTTCAGTTTTGCTTTCATAAATGTTTGTTAAGTGCAAATCTCTCTCAAACACGAACTCTGAATTGCGGGTACTGGTTTCTTGGCAACCACATCAGAAGTTTGTTATTTGCAGCTAGAAAGGAGGGTGCATCTTCAAATAGAGTGGGCATTTAGAGGTTTTGATGGTGTTGATGGTAATGGAGGTTTATGGTTTGCATTTTATGTTTTTTAATGTTTCATTCTTAGTCCTCAGACCCCTAAGTCAAATACACCATCAGTGTGGTGAGTACCAAACTAATCTTGAAGTACCTAAACAGTGAAAACCTAGGTAATTTTTCCTGGTTATTTGAAGACAATTTTTGAAATACAAACTTTCCTTTTAAGGAAGTTTCATCACCAGGCAAATTAAATGAAGTACTTCTATAGCATGTCACAGATGGGTTATGATGGGGGACTCACTCCCCGTGTTTCTGAGAGATGATGGTGATAGGAACTGGGAAACCATTCCTGCATACATGCCTTGGCAGAGCGGGAAGAGGTTGTTCAGGTATGGAGGGAAGAGCCTGGGAGGGATAAAGGGTATTTCATGCAGTTGTATGGCCCAACAAATTTCAAGTACGGTTTTCGTCTTCTTTCTATCTCCCCCCTCACGTCATTGCCTCAAATTTAGGGTAAATGTTCACTGTCCTGGATCTTTGTAGAGCGTGTAGAAACTGATGGATGTCAGAGAGAGTAGGCAGTAATGCAGTTGCTAGAGTCCAGATGCCTGATGCGCAAGCAGTGTAAGTTCGAGTCATATATATTTTGCTCTACTGTTCTGTATGGTTTACTTAAATTGATTTTAAGAAGTAATAGTGTGGATGAAGAATTCCTTTCAAGTCTTTTATTATGGAGAACAATTAGAATGATTTATGTTAAGATTTTATTGCTTTCTGAGCAAATGAAATTTGTGGTTATGAGAATTAGGTGTGATTTGGTAAAATCGATTCTACTGCAGTTCAGGTGAAAAAAAAGAGGGAGGTCAATGAAAAGAGCAAAAATGAGATATTTTCATTCTCTTTTTTGTGATTGTTGGCACAGGCTCTAGCGTGCATCTTGCAAGCGTGTGCTGGTCAAAGTTTTAGATTGTGAACTCCTTAAGATTATGGAGAGTTTTTAAATTATACCATAAGGGATTTGTGTCCTGCTTTGGATAAATGCTGGCTGTTAGTAATAAAACAGAGTAGTAATCATGACTGTATCAAAGTTTATAATAAGCTTCTCATTCTGTGGCACTGCAGTCTAAGTGTCCTGCTTATATAACAAATGTAAATGAATCGATCTCCTCATACCTTCAGAGGACAGCCTCTTTTTTGGTAGATAAGGAACTCATGATAGAGGTTACTAAAGGAGTTGCCAGGTTTATTGTGCAGTCACGGCTAGGAACCAGATTTCATTCTTCCTGGCCCTGACCAACCTTCCCTCACTTTATTCATCTTTGTTCTCCTATAGCCCTCTGCATTGGAGCTATGCACCTGTAAAGGATGTCTGTCATTCTTGATGGCAGTTGTTGTCCTTTTGTCTTAACACCTTTTTATTTATTTATTTTAATCTTAATGCATTTATTTTTATTTTGTGAAATGGAGAGAGAAAAGCTTATATAGCCTTCAAGGGGTGTAGTAGCATTGGCTGGTTCAAAGGTGCAGAGCTTCTTGAGACAGGGAACTGGGACTTTGCTTGTATATCTGCTCAGGGAAGAAGAAACTCAGATTAATACCCCCTTCACACCTGGAACTTCTAATGTCTCCATGGATGACTGATGGCTGCAGCCAATTCATCATGTCTTTCCCTAGCTCGTGCTGCATGAAGTCACAATCTACCCATACATTAATTATTTATTAAATGAAATATTTATTGCTTTACTTGCTATTATTTTCAGAATCTCTTGACACGACTAATGCAGTATGCATTATGCTTATGGGTATGTTAGTTTGTGTAGAGATGAAGATGGTAGAGTACAGATTTTAATTTTAAGAGTTAAATAAAATTTAGCTGCATATAAAGAACAACATATCCAGATGAAGTATGTATTATGTTAAAGCAAATGATGTTACTTTTTATTACTTCCCTCTGGAAAAGGGCCATGTTTTTAAGATGAAATCCAGCAATTCAAATGAAGTTTTTATATTACTTGCATTCAGCAGGATTCATTTTCTCCATCATCTAATGGATAGTGTTTATTAAATATGACAAACAAGAAACTGAACTTTCAGATGCAGAGGGAGACAACTGCCTGCATTTTTTTGGCATTGTCAATTTATCAAGACTTTCATCTTGTGCAAATGATTACAGTTTGAGTTTCCATCCCTTCTTGAAAAGTTCCGTTATCTTAACACTAGTATTGAGGATAAAATGATATTTAGGAAAACTACCAGAAACATTTAATAGAAATTTTATAGGGATGCTATAGAGTAAATGAGTGGTTATTGCCTTCCTGTTCATTATTTTGATTCAGTGGAGAGGGTGAATATATTTTCCTGAAGAAAAAAGTACTCTTGATCCTGCTTCTAGCAAGGTCAGTAGCAAAACTTCTGCCTCTCTTAAAGATATGGATACGCAGCTGTTTGGGGTCAAGAAAGACTTTTTTTTCTTCTGTTGAGGACAGATTTTGCATCTGCAGCAGTTCTTCCAGCTGAACTGTCTGTCTGGCAGTGAAAAGCCTGATTGCTCCCATCACCGAGGGACAGAAACCTGTATCTTTTCTCTTGATGCTCTCTCTTCTTCTTGAACACTGTGGAATGTGGCAGCTCCCTGCCGGAAAGCTGACCTTGTTGCATTGAAATCAATGGGGAGAGTTACTACCGACTTCAACAGAAAAAGGGTCAAGCCGAGACTTATACAACCCTTTGTTTTTTGTCACCTCTGTTTTGTTTATGGTTTCTATCAGTTTTACGCATGCCATAGATACGTAGGGCAGTTATGGGGTTCAATTAAGGGTCAGCAGATGACTCCAGGTGGCAGAGTGGAGAGCAGCATGTGGGCTTGATGTGCTGCAGGGAAAGGCAGCTGTGGGGAGCCTTTAAAAGGGAATTTGCAACACCTGGTTGGGGATGACCTTGCTGGGAGCAGGAAACGGTGTGGTGCTCCTGAGAGGTGGTGGTCTGCTGAATGTCTGCCCTTGAGCACAGCTCTCAGGTAGGATTTATGTGTTTTAGAAGTAGATGATACTACTTGCCTATGCAGGTAACAAATAAGACTTATTTATAGTTTTTTTTTGGGGGG
>VXAL01016488.1:8012-115503 GCA_013399475.1 Chauna torquata | reverse complement strand
GGGTCACTTTTGCTCATTGTGAACATACTGTTTTCGTTTGTTTGGAAATTTGTAAGCTAGGCGTAAGTCCTTTCCAGAACTATCTTAGTGTGAGAAGATCAATGTATAGAAAGTATTTGGGGTGCAAAAAGTCAAACATCAGCTGGAAGACTGAGGAAAAATCTATCCACTTTTCAGACCTAGCAACCTGTTTGGGTAGGGAGCTATTGGATTGCTACTTAATCCGGTATTTAGGCTTGTTGGGCACATGAAAATCATGGACAGATAACTGTTGTGCCTGCAAAGGCAAATCTATTGCATGTTCAGCAGTTGTAATATATATATATATATAATATTTTAAGGTATATTTCAGTAGACTTGTATATTGATTGTTTTAGTGCAGTTTGACTTTTGTATCGGCTCTTCATTGTTAAAAAATGAGATGATGATTTTTGTATGTTAGGTTATGGGGTTCAAATGGACAATATAGATTGTGAAGGATGCGTACCAGGAACTATTTTGTACTTGCTTATCTATTTTTATGCTGGGTAGCAAATATTGTGCCCTGTACACAGTGGATTGATTCTCTCCAGCTATTTGTTTTATGGAATTCTTTTCACATGTGAAAAGTAGATGTAAAAGGTAAACGATGAAGTCTTACTGTTAATGGTGCTGTGGTTGTAAGGAACCATACAAGTTGCAAGATAATACAATGGTATGCGTGGTTCTCTTTTTTGTAACAATATTCTCTTTAGAAGACAAGAGGAAGTACAGTTAGGAAGGTGATTTGAAAAACTTGACTATGCAATTGCTAAGTTTGGGTATTAGGAAACTAAGACCAAATTTCTTCAAGCACCAATTGAATTATATTGTTGTTCATAATTAAGTACACCTCTGTTGCATTTTAACAGATGGTTCACTTTTATTCTTCCTCTACTAGATGCCTTATTCATACAAACTATAGGAGTATGAAATTAAACAAGGTGTACCCTGTGGTGTAAACTAATTGCTAGCTGTTAGTAAACAGAAGTTTTTTGTATTACCTTGTTGCAAAAGCTGGTGAGAACTGCTCTGTGGTAGAGTTCACTCCTGTTTGGGTGGACTGTTTCACCTTTTATGAAAATAAATACTGAATGCATTCAGTAATGCACGCTGAATTATAAGGATTTATTTCAGAGGCAGCAAAAACTGAGACATCTATCAGTGGTGAGGGAGTTCGGTGTTCTTAAACTACCAGTGTGTAAATGAACTCTTAGATTGTATTCAGTGAGCTCTGTGAAGTGCTGTAGCCTGCATGCTTCCAGCTGTGAAGGATTACCGCTGATTCCACTAGCTTATCTAGAGGGAGGTTTTCATTTTAGCTCACACTTTGAGTGACTGATTCATGTCATGGTTTACATGCATGACCTTATC
This sequence comes from Chauna torquata, assembly GCA_013399475.1. Taxonomy (NCBI): domain Eukaryota; kingdom Metazoa; phylum Chordata; class Aves; order Anseriformes; family Anhimidae; genus Chauna; species Chauna torquata. The sequence continues at coordinate 114,111 of VXAL01016488.1, read as the reverse complement.
CGTTGATTGCTTTTTCCTACTGCTCATAGGCACTGTGTTTACATTGCTCTATCAGCCACAAACTGTCATCACTGAAAGCTCCTGCCTGGTGTGCTGCTAATAATGACAAAACTTATACCATTGTTAACTGCTTCTGGTGTGGTAGGATGGGTTACTTTACCTCTCAGAAATGCATCTTTCCTGAAGGGTGGAAAGAGTGATTGCAGTTGTCAGGGATGTCTACTTTAGTTGCCTGCTCCCTGCTCAAAGACTGCCCCCTGCCCCAAAAGTTTACTGGTATTGAAACCCAGGCCCAAGTAAGCTCCAGGAGGGGGGAAAAAGGGGAAATAATTTCATGAAACTGTGGTGTCTGCAGGCTGCCCTTGGGAACTCCAGGCAAGCAACATACATCTTCAGACTTTCATCTCCCAATAAACTGAACCCATTCCTGATTCAGGCCCAGAGAGGAAGTTGAGGAAGCTTCTCTCCTCCAAAATAAGAAGAAATAAATTCATTTAGTTGAAAACCAGTCTGTGCAAGGGATTTCTTTCAACTGTCTCAAGTAAGAATGTAGAGAGGATGTATTTATTCAAATGTTGTGAGGTATGTTAGAGGTTTCTGCTTTCTCTTCACTCTTGAATTCAGTGTCTTATCTCTTCACTGTCAGATTTATGCAAAACTTGAAAGTTAAGCGTAATCTGTCACTGAGACCTAGCACAATCCTAGTAGGGCAGTATATTAACATGCGATTATTGGATATACTCCAGTGCAAGTGCTTAGAGCTACCAGAAGCTCTGTTCTGTCCTGTCCAGAAGTTGCAGCATGACGTATTTGGATGCTTGAATAAGTACTTTGTTTCCTCTAGAAGTACCTGCTGTGCCAAAATCATTTAAAAAGTAATTATATTTTTTTAAATTAAAATTCAAAGTTAAATAATATTTTTAATTTAAATTCATCAGACATTTTCTTCTGACACTTGAACTTTTGACTGGATTTATTTGCTCAGTAAGGAGCTGTATTCTGAATTGACAGATACCTTAAAAAAAAAAAAAAGTGATTTTGTGTATGTGTGCATGTTGTGTATGTGGCATCTGCAGAACATGGTGTTCAGCAGACATTTTTAGATCTTTCAAGCGAAATCAGATCTCCATCTCTTCATGTCTTGCAGGCAATGCTGAATTGGNAAAAAAGTGATTTTAACCATGGAGCTCTGATTTCTCAAGACTTTCTTGTAACAGTATTAGGCAGAGGGAGAAATAAAGAAGAGGTCGCTTTCTGGAAAAATAACAAAACCAACAGTAAACTCCAAAACTTTGTATGTAGAAGCTTCTACTGATTTTTTTTTTTGAAAACTCATACATAAGTCTCAGTATAATTAGTAATTTTAGGCTTAGTATGTGCACACCTTACAGCTTGTTTTAGCTCACAAGTTTTATTTTTATTTTTTACCTGGTTCAGATTGGCTGACTTTTCTTTAGAGAATTTAGAAGCAGAGGCCTGCATGTGGAAGGTGATGTTTACAAGGCGAAGACTGATAGCAATTTACTTCATAAGAAGTTTAAGCTCTTGACATAATAGCTTTTGCAAGTTAATCTTGGAGTGATTTTATGCTTTGGTTGTTGAGGAGTGGATTGTGCAATGAAGAGCCAGGTGTAGTATCTCTAGGGGTTGTAAAAACAGCACCTGTGGCTTATCTGCCTTTGCACCCAGCTTGGACTGAGCCTCTTTTTTACTTCCAGCAGAGGTGAGAGCTGTGAGAACATTTCTTCATGTGTAAATGAAGATACCATATATGTACTTCCACCAAAAAAAAAAAAAAATTGAAATCACAACTAGGACTCAGTTGTGTGTGTTTGTATGTGTGAGCTTGAACCAGCAGGCTAATCCTCAGCCAGTCTCTCCCCCAGTTACCAGCTTCTGGTTTGTGTCATGAACCAATTTCGGACTCGTAAACTGGGCCTTTTCAGATGAAACTAGATGGGAAGATGCTCTCCAGGAGTACACCTAAGTGTCCTTTAGCAGCTTTAGCTCATGGCACTGAATCAATGGTTGTCCCAAGTAAAACCCTGTATTCCTGTTCTGGGAACACCTGGTCCTCAGCACCAGCTGATTCACTGCTTGCAAGATCTGCTCACATTGTTTTAAAGTAGTTGCTAATATAAAGCATGGGATTGTGTTTTTTGTGTGTGCAGTTGAAAAGGAGAGGATCATTTGGGACTGAAGTTGAGGGATGGAGGGAGAAGTGTGAAATACCTACTGAGATGAACTGAAAGCATCAGAAAAGAAGTGCTTATCACTTGAAAAAAAAAAAACTATTTAAACTTGGATTTTTTTTATTTTAATGAGGATGAATGAAAATCTCGCCTTTCCTACTGTTCACAAAGGACAAGGGATGATTATACTTTCTTGAGATAGGGGAGAACCATCTTTTAATCTCTCCTTTGAGGCTCAGACACACCTCTCCACTCTTACAGTAGCATGTTAAATGCCAGCTTTGTGATTATAGGATGGCTTATTTTGCTTTCAGTGTCTCCCTGGAAGAAGTTCCACTTTACATACAGTATGCTTTTACTAGACTAACGAAGTGAGGGAGAAGGAGTCAGGAGCTTGGTAATCAGCCCCTGGGTCCCAGTCCCTGCTCCAGTCTTATGGTGCAAAATGGGACAGCTTCAGCAATATTCATTGCAAGTCTCATGTTTTTAATAATGAAGATTAATTTGAGGTCCAGTTTCAGGACTGTGTTAATAAAAAATATTTAAAGAAAATGATGGTTTGAATTCCATGAGATTAAGCAAATACAGACTAGGGGGGAGAAGTAAAGGCCCAATCTCAGTAATTAAAGTTGTGTGAATATATCACTTTCATCTTTTGCTGCTGCAGTTTTCCTTTTCTTCATGTCTTGTACATATTCTTCTCAATCTGTCTTCTGGGTGATAATTTTTTTTTTCTCCTGAGAGCTTGTGCCATTGTGACTGTCAGGGATAGTCTCACTATTTATACACAATGATGGGTTCTGATTTTTTTTTGTTGCTTCTATTTTGAGAGTATGTCAAACTTTTTTATGGCTTGACATGCCTGGTGTCCTTTGTGAGGCTGGACTATACCTTTTTGCAGTGCTGAAAACCCATTTTTCCTTAGGAGAAACAAGAATCCAGGATACAGGAAAAATTACATCCATGCTACTACCATTTTTTTATAGGAGCTTTCATATCTTAACAAAGGAACATGAAAACTATGGTGAGACTAATTGATGAAAATACTGTCAATCTATCTCAATACTTCCCACAAACACAGGAGTTATGCAGAACATGATAACCCAGCTTCCAGTGTTGTATCCAAGACTTAATGTGTTGTGAATAAAATACTAACTCTAAATACAGCTTGCAGGTACTTAGAACGTGCCAGTTCACAGCATATAACAGCTGGATGTTTACGTTCAAGGCTCTGTTAAACTCATGAGTACTTTATCAAACAATTCAGCATCCAAGACTCTTTAGTACTCTGAAACATTTCTAATCCGCCTTGTACATTTTTCCATGACATGGTAAGAAGCTCAGTATCTCCCTCACTGCTTTGTGAAGAGGTTAGCCTTTCTCTGGCCTGAATAATGCATCAGTACTATAGAAATGCTTATTCTTTAAGTGGCTTCCAAAACATTAAAAACATCATTCTCTTCCACCAAGTCCAATACAAAACAGTAGTAAATCATCTTTATCAATACAGACTATTACTCCAGCTACATTTCCCTTGCAAAGAACAGATGTTTGTATATAGTTTCACTAATGTCATTCAACACCGAACACTACAAAAACCTTCTATCGCCTCTACCTAGTCCCATCCCAAACTGTCACACAGCTCAAGTACACAATAGCTGTACAGAGTTGATTTCAACAGTACGTGGCCCTGAAATATCCTAGAAAAACTTTTTAAGTATAGAAACATCTAACACATTTAGCTGGGCAATGTGTCCTTGAAGCAAGAAAAGCATAACTCCTGTGTTTGTGGGGAGTGAGTTTTTCCACTATGATAGGTCTCTGACAGCAGTTGTGTGAAAGAAATCAACCAAATACTAATATTTACTGTGTGGCCTGGTCTGAAAGTGCTGAGGGGTTTTTTAGGTGCTACCAGAACTGTGTTTATCTGTGTGTGGTCACTCAGCAGTCACCATGGCAGATCCTGGCTTTGCAAAGCATTAAGCACTTAGACTCTGGTTGTGGTAGGCGTTCATCGTACTTGGGACTGAGCACTGATATCTAATTGTGTCATTATGTACGGTTATATTACTGTCTTTCGATAAGGTGGTGAATAGCCTGCAACATGTGATTGTCATCTTTGTTCTGGTTTAACTGGGCCTTTTGGGTAATGAGTTTACAGGCTTATGTGCTTAAAACTTATTTCAGTTCTTTAAACTGAATGAGTTGTGTTTTAGTAAAATGAAGACCTCATAGGCATTGCCTTGCAGGATAGTCCATGTGGTATTTGTCCAGTTGCTGAGCAGACAGGCAAGTTGACTTTGTGTGAAGTTGACAGGAGCCTCGTATCTTTGAGCTTGATGTTTGCCTGTCCTTTCAGACTGAATCTTTCCTGAGTCATGAGCAGAAGGAAGATAAAGGACAGGGAAGTGAGCAAGTACTACTGGGATTTTGCATCCAAAAATGCAATTTTGAACTTTGCTCCAAATTTATCTGAAAGTTAGCCCTCTCTCCTTTTCCTCCCTTGATTTTGCTGGTCATAGGAACCGAGGAGGAAAAAACTATATCCTTTTCTTCAGCCTGTAGCTATGGAAACTGGCTTGAGGTAGCTTTGCCAGGCTAATGGGGCACCTTGGTTTGTCTATGCATTGATGAAACTGGGACAGAAGACTTGTTGTATGGAAGAAAATCTTGGATTTCTAAATACAATTGTCACTATTCTACATCAGCTTTTACCACCCAACTTCCATGTGAGTGGAAAGCAGGGCATGGCTTGGCTTTGCTGATTGTTTAGATTCAGAGGTTCTTTTCAAGATACCTGTTACTTACCCGGTTACACCAGGACCTTTGTATGCTTTGTGGTGGTTAGCAGTGTCTGTTACATTATTAGAGATTTCATTACTATTTTACTTTTTTTTTAAGAACATCTCTAAATTGGAAACATTTTCTTCAGTAGCTTGTGGTTTAGTAAGCGACTGCTCTTCTGGCAATATGTTTGTTTGCACGAAAGTGGATTCAGCTTTCTACTCTTGGCAATGGTCACACAACTCCATTTGTGTGAATATTAGTGGTCTGCATTTGGTATAAAGAATGTAATTGTATTTACATATAGTGCAGTCTTAAATGCTGGGTCTATTTTCTTTTGTTGGGGAAATCTTTCCTTTAAAATACTGTGCCTTATTAAAGACGTCTGATATGGGTTAAGTTATTCAGTTCAAGTTGAAAATACAGTGTCTGAGAGTTGTCCACAACTTACTGAAAAATGGTTAAGTTCTTTATTTGAAAGATAAATATAAAGGTAAGTTATTACTTCAGCTTTTTTTAAGGTGGTATGTGCAGTAAGTGCCTTTTCTCCTATTTAAAAACAAGGTACTTCTAGTATCTTTACACTTTTTAAAGTGTTCTTTTGAAAGATGGACATGTATGTGCATCTACATATATGTACAGAGCAAAATAAGCTTGCTAAGATCTTAAAACCTATGAAGCTAATAAAATAAAAGCATAACTTTAAACTACAAAAATTGATACTTCAAGATAGTGTCTTACACTGATCTGGAGATTACATGCTATTAATAGTAAAATACTAAAAATTGCAAAGCCCTCTGAGAAAAATACATGAGTAAGTGAAAGATCCTAATCTACTGGTGTAGCTTAGAGATGGTTTGATCAAATGTGAATCTCAGTAGTGGTTCTTTGTTCTTATGAAACTGTATGAAGTATATTTGAAACAAAGTAGTTCTTCACTGGTAATTGTCCTCCCTCCCCACTAAATAACCTTAGCCACTTAGTTCAAGTACTTTTAAATACTGAAAGCAAGAGAACAAGAGCTAAACTGTTCTAAATATTTGAAGAAAGATATTTTGGGTTTGTGTGTGGGTTTTTTATTACTAAGTATGGTTTTTTTGTGTGTGATAGGAATAATGTGAAATACTTCATGGATCTGAAAAGCTTAAAATGCTTGTATAATCTTAGGGGTTTAACTTTTTTCATTGTTTTGAAGTTCTAATTCTTCAGAAACTTTTGCTTACCAATAAAAAACCTATTTGTTAAAATGTTCTAAACTTTTTCTTACTTGAGCTATATACTTATGATATCGTTAATATTATAACACAAACTTCACATGTATTCAGAAGTGACCAAAGATATCTTGAGTGATTAAGAGCAAACTGTGTCATACCACATTAATGTATTCTCTGTATAACTTAAAGGTTTGTTTTTGTTTTGTTTTTTTAATCTGGTCATTTTCTCATTCCCTGCTACCTACAAGGCCTCTCTTCCTTAATATCTGGACTCCAAAGGAGGGGAAAATGAAAACTTATGAATTTTAAGTATCTCACAAAAGTGATCTAAATCAGCCTCATGATCTATGAAAAGATTACAGATTGTAAGTCATGTATCTGGGGACCTTCTAGAGCTGGATGTGTTACTGTTTATTGGGTAGTTCCCATTTCTAATTGTGTGGGGTTTTATGATACACTGTAAACTGGAAGTGGAGAAAGACTGATCTTTTTGGAGCCGAGAACTGTTTTATTTTCAAATCTAGGGCTGGAGCAATGGACAAGAATGAAACACAGGAATAAATAAACATTGTAAGTCTGTGGATCTTTTCAGGAACTAAGAGTTGGATGTTAGTGTGAAGTGGTGTAATAAATTGTATGGCATTCATCACACATTACCTCCATATGCAGAAATAAGTGATGTGAATGTTAACAGAAGATTATATGTTTCAACTCTACCAGGTTTAGGATTCTTGTCTTATGCTCTCCTGGTTTAATAGAAACTCTTGCTCTCACTTGCAGCAGCAGAATCCTTCTGATGTTTTCTTTGAAATTATTAGGTCTGTTAGCCTTATTAACTTTCACTTATAAGGTGTTACTTATTAATTTTCTGCATTATTAATTTTTATTGCATTAACTTCTGCCTTCTGTAGAAAGCCCTTGATTAATCAAAGGGAAAATCACAACCTGCAAAGCAGGTATAGGTATTATCTCAAAGTCTTGTCAATGAGCTGCCTTAGTCCTTGGGGAATCACTGCAGCAGAGATGAGGTCACTTGCTCTCTGCCAGTAGCTCTCAAGCTTCTCCCTGGAGAGCTGATGGTAAAGGTTACAGATATAATGAGGGTGTTTTTCTATGGGTTCATGCTCAGAGTAGTTAAATGCAATCCCCTGTGCCTTTCCAGATGTGTCAGAGTAGCCTTTAGGGATTGAAGTCAGTGAGATTCTGCTAACCATCAGAGCCTGAGACGGTTTAGCACCTAGCGAGATCAGGCATTAGATGGTAACAACCTTTATGCAATGTTGACTTGGATGAAATTCAAACTAATGACCTGTGGCCAAAAAAAAAAAATTGATTTTTTCATAGAATTTGCACTGCCAAGGCTTTCTCTTTAAAGCTTGGCAATCCTGCCATCACTGTGTTTTGTGCTGCAGGCACAGCATCAATCTTCCCCTCGTATATGATGCAGGAAGGGAATAAGCCATGCAAGATTAGTGGCTGTGCTCTCCAGGACAACGTTACTCTCCTTTTGTACTGGGGAACTAAAGCTTGAGATGACTAGAGATTACATGCAATTCAAAACCAGTCAAGTCTTTGTTAGTTTGAGGAAAAATGATCTTTTGCAGAAGTCTGCATCTGTGCAAATTGGTAGGGATTCCTGATCATTAATCAGTGGACATTACGTGGTTATGGAGGATAAATTTTCACTTTCGTATGACAAATTGCAAAAGATTATCACTTGGGGTGACAAGTAGGTGGGAGGGAAAGAGGAGGGAATCTGAAATCCTATAGTTATCACTGGATGCGCTTTATGTCATTACTAGCTAAGATAAAAAGGATACTGAAGAAAAACAGATTCTTTTGTCTTGTACACTTTGAAAATACTCATAGGAGGTTCTAGTTCCTTTACAGTACAATAGGAATAGGGTTTAAGATTGGACATGTGAGTTTCAGTTCAGTTGTAGAAGATTTTTAGTCCTTGGTTGTTAGGGACCTGGGTGGCTACACATTGTTCACAGGTCTCTGACTTTTTTTCCAAGAATAAAAAAAAAAAGCTTGTTTCTATGGCAGCAAGTTCTTGGCCTTAACTCACACCTGCTAGTTCTCTCAGCCAGCTCTGCTGTCCCATTGCTCAGAAAAAAATGTAGAATTTTTCCTCCTTCTGTCATGATTTCAACTATAGTGATCTCTTGGTTTTCATTGCAAGCCTATTTCTGAATGATAGTCTTCATCAGATTTCTGCCCAGAACTCCCTTTGCCTTTTGGTGGTCTAATCTCTTCCTGCTGTGAATCAGCCAGTTATGAATGATTCAGATTTAAAGAACAAAAACAAAACAAACAAAACAGATGATTGGATAAAAGGTGAGCTCCCCATCTCCAAGTATGTGGATACCTCATATATAGAATGTTGGTTCAAAAATGGCTATTGCAGCACATTTTTCATTGATACAGCACCAGTTGCTGAAGTGTGACATAAAAACTCTTCCTGTAATAAATAATTCATTTTTTGAATGGATTTTGCCTTTTGAAAATAGGCTTTCTCACATCCATGCTGATGATGGTTCAAAACTGGAATATGCTTTATTTTCATCTCATAGAGAACACTGAAGAACACTGAACTAATGAAAGCACTAGTACCTGTGTCAGTTATTTTTGCATTAATGTGACAAAGCTGCATGCCCAGTTACAAGCACAGGGAGACAGATGGGTCAAAAAGGTTAATTACTTCTCCTCCTTTTCTTGCCCTTATGTTTATTTCAAATGTTCATCTCTTTCTGTGCCTGAAGGTGGCCAATTAATCTTATGTACTTTTGTTTTTACCAAAAGAATGGTTGTGGTGTTTCTCACTGTTCTTTATAAAAAGTGTGAAAAGCTCTGTACTTAGGAAGAATACCAACAAGAATAGAAAATCATTTTGCTTTCAGAAACCTTTTTGAGGGGGCCATTTAAAGCTAAGACTTGTAGTGAACTTGGCATGAAAGCTCTTCCATCAAGAAGACAGTGGGTTATGCTTGGAGAGGACCATGGTCTCTGTGTTTCTTCAAAGCAGTCATTTCATTTCTCCACAAGTTGTATTCAGAGGTAAGACTTTCAAACAGAAACTCACCACCAGGGAGCCAAGCCACCTCCCTTAGTAAGGTGTCTGTACTTCCCAGCTTCTCCATTGTTAAATGATTTGCATTGCAGCGGATCTGTCACAGCCCTCTCCAACTCTTCCTTGGCTGTATGGAAGAGGTGATGGAGTTCTGCCTGCTATTGCACTATTTATTTTCATAGCTCTGTAAAAACAGGATAAATCAGTGTGAACTTCTCCTGTGGTGTCCTTACATCTAAAGCAAGCCACATCTTTGTTTATCCTTATTGCCCTCTCTTGTGTTTTCTGTCATCTCAAAGTATTTTCTTTCAGAAGCTGTGGGGATACAAAAAAGTGTCTAACAGCAATTCTACCTGACTTCTGCACTTAGTTAACCATTATTTCATGTCTACTACATCAAAAGCAAATAACTTATTAAAACAAATTTAAGAATCTTTTATTCTTTCTTTAAAAATTCCTCTTATACATATTTTTACAATTTTCCTCCCACAGGGTAGTGTTAGAGTTGCTCAATATTCAGTTTCACAGTTTGAAGGTTGCCTCTTGGCTGGCAAAGAATCAGTAATACATCAGGAAATTCATGTTGAAAGGATGTCAGCGTGAGGTCACCATGCAGAAAGTCGAATCAGGGGTCCAGTAAGCTTAATTATTAGAAATGGTGTCTGTCAGATAAAGGCAAAGTACTTCAGAGATGGACCTAAAGACTCATGCAAAGGGATCTCTCTGATCTTCATCATAAAATAATAAGATTTCAAAATATTTTAATTTTTTAATAGGAGACCTCTTTTTTCCTCTTATTCTGTTTTTTTAATGATTAAGTATTATTCAGAGCCACTGATGATTTCTGATTTAGGACATTTCCATGTCCTAAAAGGCATATCTGCAACAATACTTCAGTGCTGTATAAATTGTGCCAGTGATGTGGTACTTTTTTATCCATCTTTAAAAAAAAAAAAAAAGTAGAAATGAGCTTTTGATATGTCTGCATTGCCTTTAACAGGTAATCTAACTAATCTTCAAAATGTATTGTACCATTTATCCTAAATTCATCAAAGGGAACTCAGCAACTAGCTGTTTACTCATAGAAAGCATATTTGGCCCACTGCATTACAAATAAATTTCAGGAGAAAGTACTTCTAGTCAACTTATGAGCCTTACAAATTAAACTATTGTAAAGTTCATTAGTTAACTGGATCTTTAAAATAAATCAAAATAGTCCCCTGGCCCTGGTTCACTAGTCACATAGCTAGAGGGATCTGTCAGATTTTTTGCATTTCTTCTCTGACCCCATGAAAAACAAGAACTGTGATGATCACTTACGTGTTGTCCCAAGGCAGAATCAGCTAAGATACATACTTGGATGTGGAAGCTGAAAGTGCTACTGAGACATGCGTGGAAGGCAAATTTATTACTGGTTTTATTTTTCATGCCATAGGTACAGTGGCCATTGTCGTACGTATATTTGTGGGCTAACAGACCTATCAAGTGTCTTGCTGAGCTGCCAAAGACATTTGAGATGTTACCTGTAGCTTAGCAGCTCCTGGATCCCTGTCTTCTGTTTCAGTCTTAGATCTATTTATTAGATACGACACTTTAAAAGAGCCGGATAAAGACACTATATGTGCCCCTTGTCATGATAACTTTTGTTACAGTATTGCCACTCTTCTCCAAGTAGGAGGTTGTGGAAGGGTGGAATGGGGTTGAACTCAGCAATGAAAACTTACTGAGGTAGAGGAACTGGATGCTTTTGTGAGGGTGAGATGCACAGTTATTTCTGCAGACTTACTGGGCCTGATCTGGATCCAGCAGACATGTATCAAATGTCCCACCTGGGACTTATTTTGCAAATAGCACTAAGTGTAGGGGACAAAGCTAAGGCAGACAGTAGGGCAAATTTGGAAGGTTACGCTGTGACATGGAGGCAGGAGGTTATGACCAGTCAGCATCAGTTCAGGCCCAGAAGTTTCTGTGACTCATATCAGGGTCTGTACTTACCCAAATTGTTCCTTAATATTTTTGTATAGCACAGATGTTTTGTAAAGCTCTGAGTGATTGTAGTAAAGCCTCTCTGGATCCACAGACCTAGTCCTAAATCTGTCAATTGACGTTGCCTTGTTTACTTACTGGGAAGGAGTGATTTCAGCTAAGGGAATGCTGAGTTACTAACACAAGTGTCTGGGAAATAGTTTTTCTTCTATGTGAATCAGTTGGAAGGCCGTCTCTCCAAACTGAGAAACCTTATGTATGTCCACCCACCTAACAAGGATGTAGGATATGCTTTGTGGCTTTTTTCTGTTTAGCCTGGAGGAAGAAAGTGGTGATAGTGTGACAATTGTGCACAGGTGTTTTCCCGTAGCTCTCAAATAAGGAGTGTGCTGGTAGGTGAGGGGCTCTGGAAAAGTTTTAGTTAAATATATGGTCTAAAAAACCTATCTTCAAGCATAATATGACCTGTAAAAGTGGCTGGATATTTCCAAATACAATTTCTCTAGGCTTTGCCTCGCTTCTGAAAAGCATTTGGAGAGTTGGCAAAGAAGCTGTTTCCTCCACTTATTACAGTATTTGGGTTGATATGTATTTTTCCTCTGTTACTGCACTCTGACAGTTTAATTTGTTTAAGCCGTCTGTTCATAAATACTGTTTATCAGAGTTACAATACTAGTGAGAAATGGTCAGGGTGGTTTAGCAAGTATGATACCACGCATGGAGTCAAGAAATCTCTTCAGATTTGTTCCTGCTTCTTTCACTCTTCTGGACATGTCCAGTTTGCTTTGCTCCTCTGTTTCTTCCTTTTCAGAGGAATAGAGAAACAGAGATCTGGTTGTATAGTCTCATACAATGAGCTTTTATTTTTGTTAAAGACTGGAGTTGTTTCAGCTTCTTTGATTGCCTTCACTTTCCAGCCAGGTCACTTTGCTGGACCTGAATTTGATCCATGACCTAGAGGAATCTTGGATAAGCAATGCTAAGAATTAATGAGTCCTCTCCTTAGCAAGTTGTGATGGATACTCTGCCTTACCAGGCTTCAGAAATAGTATACTTTTAAAAATAATTCTCTAGATATTTTTCTGCTCACTCTTATTCTGCAGTAGAGATAAGGATTTGAAAAACAAGACTTCTCACACCCTTTCATCATACAGACCCCTGGTTCTTGAAGTACAGAGCTGGTCTTTACTGGGCAGGATTTAGATTGGGTGTAATGAAGTTGATGGTGAGTGTAGAAAAGTTCTTGTACAGAACAGCAGAAGTGTCACGAGCATTCACTTGATATTAGGTACAGTCAGCCTCACTGGCCAAATGAATGAAGAATGGGAACTGCATCAAATCTCATAAGTGAAGTTTATGAAAAAGAGGGATGATGGTTTAGTAAAGCCTCCTCAAGTTGAAAATGTACAAATTTTCTTTGTAAGCCTATTGTAATTGTGCATCAGCATGCAGAAGAGTCAGTGCATAGTTATTGTATAGCTATTCAACTCCAGTGGTTTTTAAGTTGCTGTTTAACACACAGTAATTACCTTATTCAGTTTTAATTAAATGTGAAGTCATGCATATTGGAAACATGATTTACAAACTTTTCAGAGTGTAATAATTCCAAAGTGATTTTTCTGGGCATTTCAAATCTTACTTATGAAAGTAAGATTCAATATAATTGTATAATTGTTTTGCTTTCTATAAGAACTGGTTCTAGTCTAGCTGTCTTAGCCCATCGCTTCTTTCTGTCTATCCTACCATACAGTAGGACTTGTAAGTCTGAAAAACCGAGATTGAATTATCAAGTTCTTCTGCTTTGAAACCCTGCCAGCCTGTACCCAGTAATCCCAGAAGAATTAAGAAAAAAGGGGATGGACTGTGCCACGTTCATTCACATCATCTTGGCTTGTCATCAGGTCACAGGCTAAAGGGAACAATTGCATAACTGCTGAAGGCAGAGACACAGGCACCGTCATTTAGGAACTGTGAATCAGGCAGGCTGCTCGAGCATGAATAAGTGCAGCCCTGGGGATGATGCTAATCACTAAGAGCTCTGTATGCTGAAGGTCTTAAATTGTGGAATCTGTGCACAGTTAAATTGTGATGATGCAACATTTGTTTTTTTTTCCAAATTCATCTTTAATGGAGTCAGAAGGGAAATCTTTATAGATACCAATGTGGAACACTTAACAGCACTGTATAGGTTGAAAATGTGCTCTGGAGTGAGGAATGCTACTTGGAGACCCTCTTACCAGGTCTCCTTTACTCTACGAGGGATGATCCCAACCCTGTGCACTCTTACTAGTTTACCTACTGTGAGCTTCACTTTCAAAGACCTGAGTCTGCATCCTCACCTGGAAGAACACTGCTTGGTATCTGGGTGCTGTGGAAGGGGAGCTTGTGTTATGACATTCCATCTGCCCTCTGGCCATGCAGATGCACAAACCAGAAGCCACTCAGTGCATTTATGCCAGGTGGGAGCTCTCTGCTCATGATGGATTGGCTGTGCCCTTGTAACAGGGCAGCAGAAGGGCTGGTCTGGGAGCTCTAGGAGTAAAGATCCCCCAGGAGCCTCAGGCTGCTTGTTGCCAGGGCTGGCCTTGCTTGTTGCATTCATTCACAAGCTTCTTGGGTATCTAACTGAATCAGTTAGAAGAAACAAGCTGTGGAGACCCTCTGGGAGAAAAGAGGTGGGTTCTCATCAGAACTCGGAACTCTGATTATTTACATCTATGCTACTGTGAACTTCCAGATGGCATGTCACTCCCCGGCCTGCCAAGTGCAGTGCACCCTTTCGGGAATTTTCCTGAGGAAGAATAAAACATATTTGAATCAGCATTCCATCTTAGTACCCCGTAAATGCCTTGTAAGCAAGACTTTCTTGTCTGGCAAAAAGAGGCTGTTAGTGAGGAGCAACTTGGGTTAGGAGTCCACGTGCCAAATGAACTTAGTTTTATTCAGCAGGCCCAATGGATTTTATTTAGCATGCAGACTCATCCACATCTGGATGATCTGCAGACATGTACTTCCTTCCTGTAAGTCATACAGGATGAAAACAGGTTTTATCATGCATTGAACACATACAAATGTTTATTCTTTCAAATATAGTGATGGAACTCAGCCTATTTTAGCTGAACCAGCTCTCAACATATGTGTACGCAAGTGTTCATCATAAATATTTTCTTTGAAGAGTCCAAGACATAGAATATACACCAGCATTCATATTTACGAATCTTCAGACTTCTTGCAAAATTTAATTATCAATGTTATATATGGAACAAATCTCCTGCTATTTCAGATACTTTTAATTTTTATTCCTTTCTTCAAGCTACCGTTCTTGCTTTCTTTTTTCCTTTAAGCTTTCCAGATGCTACTTCTGCTTATTTCCCCATATAAAGTCATATTCTACCCTTCACCCTGGTGGTGAAGCTGTAGCTAATTGCAGTCTTATAAATAACAAATTTTGATTTTTATATGGAAAAGGGACAATGAGAACATAAATTACTTAGTAATGAATAGCGTGTTTTATTTTGTTATCCATTAAAAGAAAATGGAAAAATGCAGAAAATAGTAGTGGCTGTTTTCTGCAGGTGTATCTCCATCAATTGCTTTGAGGTTTATGATCTCAAACCAGCAGGCTCATTAAGAATTTTCATCTCAAGAAAAATACACATAGAATGTCCACCCTCTATATGTGAAACCCTTAATCTCCAGGTACAGCTGGTTGCTATCATGCTGAAGTAGAGGTGGTCCCCCCGCTGTAAAGCTCTTTCCTTCACCTAGAGTCAGACAAGATTGGTATAGCTGCTCTAACTTTCTTTAACATGTTGTCTGCTTACAGTAGCTGCAGTGGTACCTGGTTGGATATTTGATAATTTTTTTCACGTCAATGTAGGTTTTAGTTTCCTTTACTGGAGTTGCTCCCCTGCTTTGCAAGGGCTCAGAGAACAGTATGTTTGTTTCATAACAGTATTTGAGGAAGAGAATTCACCTTTTTGAGAGAGAGGATTTCTAACCCATGCAGTGCTTGGGCGATAGAATTACAAAATTGGAATTATTGTCTGACTAGTGAAGGGATAAGTCCAATTTAACATAGGGGATTTAAGCTCCTCCAGCTGTGCATCTAGTTTAGGACTACCAGTTACTCTGTCAAGTGACAGTTGGCTTAGTGATTTGAAAGAGAAGTTTTCATGGTAGGAAATGTGCTCTAACTGTTCTATTTTCCAGTAAATACAAACAGCTTACCATTTATATCTTTGTTTCCATAATGCAGGTAGCTTCCATTTAAAACAAACCCCCACCATTTATCAAGCAAAGGTCTTTGTCATGAAAGCAAAAACCCTCTGTTGATGTGAAGGTACTTTTAGTGGTCCCAAAATGGCACTGTAAGACTATAGGAACTCTTGCTTTTGTTCCCAGTCCCCTTGAGTTTTAAGACATGCCCTCTGAAAATCAGTCTAGCCCCAGCAGTGTAGAACTACCTCTTGGGTGATTGAACTTGTTACAACAAACCCTAATGCTCTTATGTTGCTTAAACCATGTATGTGATAATGTAGGAACTTGTAAGCCAGAGGCTGGATTTAAGTTCTACTTTCACCTTGTACTAAACAAAAATTCCAGAGCTTTCTTCTTTCCTGTGCCTGGAAGGAGGAGAGAGAGAGCACGCTGTATGAGCTGCAGGTGACAGAATGGAACATCCTCATTACTGTTGAGATGGGCAGTTTCCCACTAGGGATGTATAATAAAATTCTTGTATATAGGGCGCAGTAGGTACACAAAGATTTGCCTTTTCTGAAAGGGTGTGCTGAGAAATATATGTGGAAGTAAGAAAAAAAGACAAATGCTTCTCTGACTAGTCTTACTCTGTTTTGTGGAGGAATGCTGAACAGCTGTCGGGTCTTACTGTAGCATTGGGAAAGGGGTAGTGTTTCCTCAGTTCAAATTTTCAGTTACTGGGTCAGCTTGTGCCACACTGGAGATGTGGTTTTACATACTCATCACACCCATGTTTGTCCTGTGGTTTTGGCCTCCCTTAGGGAAGGGCTAGCTGTGTCCTAGCTCAGAGAGTTGAAGTGCTTTTGTAGCTGCTGCTTCAAACATAGAAGCAGACTAGAAAGGAAGGCATAAATCTCTGCTCTGCCTATTCCTCATCTGCTGCTCTCCTTGCTCTCCTGTTTTTCCTTCCTCCTCCTCCCCTGAAGGCAGCTGAACTCTGGCCTCGCACCCATGGGGGCTGAATGAAATGACCCTCAAACATGTTTGCAAATCTACTAGTGAAGCTTGGCTGGTGCTTTGCTATCTGTGTGATTTGTATTGGGGCCCCTGAGGTTTGATCTGGTTAGCTGGCTTATTCTACTTCTACTTTATGCTTTTTTTGTCTCTAGGTTTTGTGACACCACTGAATGCTAATTTAAAGGAAACCTTATAACAGCAATGTAAATTACATGTCTTTTTCAAAGTTATAATTGAAATGGAGGGTATGTGATTAGAAACAACATCTGCCACCAGAAAGTTCATCTTATTTCCTTTACTCACTTACCTATGGTGGAAGTACAAGAAGCTGGAAGACTCTTGCTCAGCCTCACTTGATCAACAGTAGTAGAACAAAGCATTGAGTGGCTGCAGCTGTGACCTTCTATTTCATTCAATCCTAGCTAGACATGGCAGCAGTTCATATTGTCACTGATGTAGTCAGGAACAGTGAGGGTTTTTTCCTCAGTGGTGATAGCAGTATGTTGTAAAAATGGCTTTTGTTCTTACATTTGACCTGCTAATACCAGGTGACTTTTTTTGCTGTGTAACTTTGGCACAAATTTGAGTGCTACTGTTGGAGGTGAGCATTTATGGTTTTGAGACACTTCCTGGGAATGAGTAAATCTTGCAGTTTTCATTGTATATAGATCACACTAACCAGACATGCAGGTGCTTTTCCAGACTTCAGCAGGTACACTGCAGTGTCTGTTTTATGGACTGTTTTGGCTGTCTGTGAAGCACTAGGGGCATGTGTGGCATTGCACACAGAATAGACAAGGCATAGAAAGCACTTTGTAAATGAAATGATAAGCTTGTACTGAGGAAGAATTTGGGATAGCTAACTATAAAATCTTGCTTGTTTGATCTGAGTGCCACCCCAAGCAAAGTTCTGCCTATGAACAAGCATTAGAGTAATTACAAGATGAAATGCATGAAAACTTTGTCTCTCTATATATAATGCTGTTCTTTATTGGATCAAAGTACTAGCATTTTTAAAATAATCATGCTACTTTTGCTATCATTCATATAGAACTCTTCAATTAACTAAGTTTTATTCATAGTCCATTGAAGAAATCAGCTTAATCTGCCTGCAGTTATTGATACTCATCCATTTTACTTTGGCTGCGCTGGCTGATGGTTTTGCTTGCTTGTCTATACAGCTCTTAAGGAAAGGCCAAAGTCTTAATCAAGATTCTAAGTCTTGTCTCAATATACATAATTCAGTAATTATTAAAATGGTTTCCTTCCTGCCTCATCTGTTTGTTACTGTAATGCACACTTAATAATTTGAGAGGTTGAGAGCTGTTGGCAGAAAGTCAGTGTTTACATGTGTTAATTCACTGGTTTGTCATTGGTGTTATGAATTGCAGTAGTCAGATCTGCCCCTTCTATCATGGATTTATAATCAAAGTATAAAAATTAATACCTAGTTACAGATATTCAAGAAAACAATGAGATGATACCAGCCAACAACATAAATGGTGGCATTACGATAGCAACTGTATGACTGGATAAGCCAGCCAGAATTAAATAAGTGTTGTGGGAGAGGCTGTTGAGTTAGTAAGCCAAGTCCTTACAAACTGTTTTGCATGAAAAGGGGTGGATTTGAATGCCTTGTTTATTGTTTGAACATCCAGCTTCTGGTTTCATTGGCCATGGGAGAGGGAGAAAGCGTTGGCTTAAACCTCTTGAACACTGTGTACAGTCATTTCTTTTTCCCTTTTAATTTCAAACTGAAGCATCCTAGTGGAGCTTAGTTTGGAAGAGGGTTTCTTGTTTTTTTCCTCTGCTCTAGGAGGCAGGGCACTGCTGGAACAACTGTGCTGAATGCATGGATCATAGCACGGGCAGACTGTGTCCGTTTTAAAACAGGGTGGCCTTCTGTGATCTGTGTAGCCTCGTGGTGTTTTTCCATTACTATTTCATTGCTCAGCTATATCTGCAGTCAACTAGCAGAAACAAGATTTAGCACGAGTGCCTTGCCCATCTAAATAGAAACAATTGGTCTGTGTAAAATAAAAAAACAAAACCCAACCTGCCGCCCCATAGTCTAAACCTCAAGCCAGTCCTGCTCAAGTTTGACTTGGATGGAATTTAACTCCATCTGGCTATGGAGGTCATGTGAAACAGTCTCAGTTTTGAAAAAGGTTGAATCCTTTAACTTGGAAACTGCTACTTAAAGGTATTTGAAAAGAAAATCAAATAGAAATGCTGCACCATGGTTGTCATCCAGTGTTGTAATTGTCATGACAAACCTTTTGAAAATTGCTTATTTCACTCAACGTATCTTATTGCAGTAATTATATTGGAGGCTTTTTTAAGATGCTGAGACGTCAACAGTTAGAAATCCTAGGGTGCTGCTTGTGGGTCTAGTACAATAACACTTCAAATAGTTGTATGGCCATGAAGCAGGCTGCACCTCTGTGATAGATAAGATAGTTATGTTCTATTAACTAGGTGGTGTGAGGAGCAAAATCTTTCAAACTGTTCAGGTCAGATTAATTTGAAAATCCAGATGTTGTAGGTGTACACAATACCCTTGGTCCTTTTGATTGTGGGATGCAAGCAATTTAAACAGGTTCCTGTGAAATTTTTTTCTTCAAGATTAGGTCTTGCTCAAGCTAGGTAGACTTAGTTTCTAACATGATATGTAGCAGAAACGAGAAGGTCATCCAAGCCATCTAAAAATACATAGGCTTAAATAGAAATTTTGGCAAAGATTGAGACAGGAGATCTGTAGCTTGTCTTAACTAAACTTCTATTTTCCCATACTGTAAAACAGTACATAAAGCGTTGCCGATGAATATATTCAATCAAGTGCTGCTTTAAAGAATTCAGATGCTTCCTTGGTGTTACTACTAGCACAGCAAGGTGGCTGAGTCAGTTACAGTTTGAGTGGAGAATATCTGCAAAAAGGAAAGATTCAAAACTTTTGGATCCAGATGAAACCAGGAGTGGTAGGAGTGGATGTGACTATGGTGGTCTGTGCTTTCCAAATTTTCTGTCTTGAAAAGAGTTGGATTGGTAATTGTAGAGTAGAACATGGAATGGTTTTCCTGCGCTTCCTTATAAAGACCATTGGGCATCCAGAATATGCCATTGGGTGCTGGGTTGGGGAAGGGATGATGCAAAGCTTTCCTTATTTCCATCTTGAAAGATATGATCTTTGAAATGACAGAGGGAAGAATGCTTATGTCTGTTGGACCTGTTCTTGCATTTGCAGTTTTAAATCTGAAATTATATATAAAAGGTAAATGAAAACCACAATTTAAAATAATGAAAAGCTATTTAGGAAACTAGTAATGAACTTGGCGGAGTGGAAAGAGTAATCCGTGGTAAGACTGTGGAAACAATCAAAATATGACAAGGAGGGTAGGTACCAGTGTGTGATTTTGCTAAGCACAGTAGTCTAATGCCCAGTTTCCATATGGTCACGCCCCTTTCAAAGGGGTACAGCTGCTGTGCAGAAATGCTCTGCAGGAAGGCAAAGTGCTGACGAAGTTTGGTGTACTGGACAGTTCCTCAAACTGTGGAACTATTTCTAGCCTTGTGCATGCATTTATATTTGTTTACGGTAACGGCAGCTTGCAAATACTACCTGCCACTGTTAAAACTTCTGCCAGCATTTCAGCTGTGTTCTCTGAAACTAAGCTAAAAGTTAGAGAGAAGAAACTAATTTGTCCTATTAATTAGCAGCAAAAGAATAACAGCCAACATTTCTTTAAAGTCTGAACCTTAGGATTATTTATGAAAACTGCACAATTAGTCAAAACTCAGCATAGTGTTTCCCTAGGACTGCCTTAAAATATGGCTTGGGGTTAGGTGCTCAGATTGTCAAGACTGTTGACATTTGATTGTGGGGCTGTTTTTGGAGGGTGGGCAGGGACATGGTAATGCATACTGTGAACTTTTTGTTTAAATAATGCAAAGTAAAGCTTTATTTCTGTCCACATTTCCAAAACAAGACTGCAAAACTGCTCTTTCAGCATCTATATTTTAAAATGAATCTTCTTGGTAAAAGGAAGAATAAAAGCAGCTTGGTTACCATAGCAATGAGCATATTGGACTGCGGTTTGTTACCTGTCCTGAAGGATGTGGAACTTGTGGCTGGAGTGTTGCTCTTACAAAGCAACAGGTCTGGTTCCCTTCCTTCTCACCCTCTGCAGGATATAGCAGCAAGCCAATTGTTTTGAGATGGGGTTTTGCTTTTTCCCTTCCTCACTCATGCGCTACATGATGCCCAGGGATATGGCTTCCCCTGAGAGCTCCTGTCTCAGGCTAAAGAAATAAGGTGAAGTGACTATGACAATATGCAAAGAAATGCAAATGCACAGAAGGGACTAAAACTTAGTGTTGAAATGTGATTGCAGTGTGTGGAAGCTTGTTTAGCTTTTTACAAACAGGACACAGAAAGGGTAGAGTGATCATAATACAAGCAAAAGTCATAGCATCATCTTGTGTTTTCTCCCTTTGTTATTCTGTTTAACAACCAGTATCATGCCAATGCCTTAACTAATGGCAATTTCAAGCTCAGCTCTGGGAAATATATTTGTTTGCATGAAAAGGACCATGTTCGTTTGTTGTTTGGTGTAGAGGACAATCATTTGCATCTGGGCATGGAGCTGCTTTAGGGTTCTGACTCAATGAGAGCATTATTGGCTGCTTTGTGGTCCCAGAATGGGAAACTGTTTTCCATGAAATCCATAATGATGCATGTCTAGTCTATGAATTTTCATGCTCAGAAGGCGTTAAACCAAAGCCTTGTGAAGGAAATGCAAAGACCCTAATGGCTTCTCAGGACTTTGTGTCAAGCTGTAGAGCTGAGGAGTGTACAGCTCTTCTACTGACTGGGTCCTCCATGAGACAGTGCGTGAGGACTTGTCTTGGCTCCACAGTCACTCTGCATTGTTTTTTCTACATCCCCCTTTCCCCCCTGTTCACAAAACAAACCAAAACAAAAGCAAACAAAAGAAAACAAAACTGCAAACAGATATGTACACTGGTTATGTCCATATTTACGCTGACCAGTGAGCTTTATTAAGGAGAGAACTCAGTTTCATCACGTTCTGGTGTTGATGATGGATGCTGAAAAGTATGTCAGAGGAAAAACTTGAGCAAAATTTGGCATAGTAAGACAGCTGCTTGCCTGGAAAGCTTTTAGAATGGCAGGAGACTTACACTTATCATGTAATAGACCTGTTGCAAGTCACCGATATTTATTATAAAAAGTGTTCACTGAAGAGATACCAAATTTTTTTTTGATAGTTTGATTTAATTGCCTTTCTGTAGCTCATTCTGATTTCAGGTTAATTGTATACAATTTGATGACAATGTGCTGTGTCTACCAAATGCAAATTCTCCAAAGTCTTCAAAGAGCATTTCATCTTAATGAAAATGCAACTTGGAAGGGAGAAATGTGGCTTAAAAGCAGAGGTCAATTTTGGCAGCTAATGAGTTGGTGTAAATGAACAGAAATGTCTTGCTGAGGGACTTTTTTTCTGAAAATAGCAAAATGTGTCTTTTCTCAGTCTGCTCTAGCAACTACTTAAGAGGGTATGATCTTTTTCTTGTGGCAGTTTCTGAGAAAGTGTTCTTTGGCAAGGCTTCATGAATCTGGCCCCTTTCTAGTACAGATTAAAAGTGGCTCTTTTTTATAGCCAGGCATCTTGTTGGCCAGAGATCCAAATATAGGGGCAGGGGGGATGGAAGCAGCAGAGTAAGCATAATGGAAGCTAGTGTGTTTTGAATGATCTGTGGAGATTGAAACATTATATATTAGCTACATCATTGTCTTATTAAAAATCAAAAGATTTTTCTGAAGCAAAAAGAAAACTGATGTTCAGCAGACTAAGAAAATGTAATGTGGAACTGTAGTTTTGTGCTGGCTTTGTTTTAAAAATATATGGACATCTAAATCTAGAATCTTTATTCAAGTGTCAAGGAAAAATAGCATAGACTGAAAGGGTGGTGATTTCCAATTTATCCATGGGAAACATTCTTGCTGCATGCTTTTCCCTCTGAAGGGGAAGTCAGTTTTATTCTACATGGTTCTACATCTTGTGCTGCTCATCTGGCATTGGTCTGGAAGCAGATAGGATTTGAACATTGACTCAGCCTGGACATGGGGACAACAGGGTTTTAATTACCCAAATAGAATGGAAAAGTTTATATCCTATTAGCAGTCTTCCAAGGCTGGAATACCATAAAGCGTAATCACTTAATGTGTGTCTGTAGTATTAAGCACATTTGAATGAATGCCAAGAAGCGACTTATAAAATCTAACTCATTACAAAAGTCTTGGGGCATGTCTAAACAGTGTGGCTTTAAATTTCAGGAACAAACATAAACTAGAACCAATGAAAATGGATTTATGTGGTTAGCCTTTTCTACTGTCAGATGAAAAGTAATTCCCTCTTTTGAAGGAAATCTTATACCATAGGCAGCATATCTGGTGAATATCAATGATATTTAATTGCTAAACCTGTACAGAAATATTTTTTTCCAGTGAAAAATTCTTTTGTAAGAACATTTGGTCTAATACACTTTTTCTTTCTAGCTGAAAGTGTGGGGTCTGCTATCAGGAATGCTAGTATCAGAATACAGATTTTTTTTTTTCTTGGAGAACCTTTTGCAAATGATTGAGCTCTGACAGGGACGTTTTCCAGGTGCCAAATGGGAATTAGGTGCCCAGTTCTCATTGGCTTTCAGCATCTAGCTGCTGTTTGTTCTTTTGTTAATCTTCCTTTATATAAATATAAAAAATATATATATATCTGAAGTAATTGGCTTCTGACTGTGTCTTTATCTCCTTCTTTGAGGCATGTGTGAGTAGGATTGTGTTGTAGGGAGATTTGGACTGCTCATCAAAAAGAGCATCATCTGTGAGCTGGCAGTTAGTTAAATGTGATAGCATGCTGAATGTGGATTGCACACCTGCAGAGTGGGAGAGGATGAGAGCAGGTTTCACTTTCTGGTGACCTTATTATGCCAGCAACCAAAATGAGTTACTCGAATATGTAACAATCAGGTAGTGGCTGGATTCAGTGGGTTCGCTGCAAGCTACGCATCAACTGCCAAGGCATGGCTGCTTTGGCCGATAACCTCAGGCACTGTCCCGCCCCTGACATCTGCAAGCTTCTGGACTCAGATCTGGGATAAAAGGTTGCTATTTCTGAATTTAATACAGCTCTTTGCTGCTTCAGAATGGAGGGGCTGGGAAGGGAAGACCACAAAGGTCTCTTAAAAGCCTTTGAGTTTGGGAGAGGGGATGTTAGTGCAGTTACATGATGCTAGAATCTCTTGGATTGAAGTTTCAAAAACATAGAAGTGCATGTAAAGTCTCCTTATTGCTTTTGTTACAAAACTCCAGTGTGATGCTAAGCAAATTCCACCAAACCAAACTTTCTGTAGTTTGCTAATTGTACCTGGGTTTTACTGGTTTTGAATTGGATGACCAACACTTCCAATGTGGGTCCCTTGCTACTCCATGTATAGAATGGGTGCAGTGAGTGAAACTTCTTTTTCTAGCACTTGCATGATTAATAAATGAACACCATTGAAAAATTCTAGTAGGAAATGAACGTTTTTGTTTAAAGTTTAATGTGGGAAAAATAAGGGGTAGACACAGATACTATTTTTCCTTGTTATTCAAACTGCTTATTGAGTTCCTTTTTTTTTTCCAGTGCATTGGATGACATAGCAACACTTATGTGTGGGGGGGAGTAGGATCATGTAATAAAGATTGTATAAGAATGCAAGCAAGGCTGAACTGACTTGTTTAGGCAATCCATGCTGTGTAACTTTTTATTGTACAGGTGTTCATGGAGGTGTGTGCAATTCTATTACAAAGCAAGTAACAGTGGGTAGTTCATAAAACATTAATTAAGCCACGTAGTGTATTTATAAGTGAATATTCAATAGCTGGGAAACTGCTACACCTTTTTTCAAAGGTTATTCAGTGACACAAGGTCAGTCGACATACAGAGAATGTCCCTTGCTTCTCGACCCATAGCTGTAACTGAGACTACAGTTCTAAGTAATAGCTTTCTAAGTAATCCTCTCATTTTAAGTGGGGAATATTTTGTTGAGTTTCCCTGTACTTCCTAGGGTAATGGTTTTTTAGCACCATGTTATATAGCGGTATGTATCATGTATATATCATATAATGTATATGTAATGATATAATGTATGTTACAAAACGTATTGAAATATATTGTATAACAGTTTAATGTATAATTTAAATAATTTGTGTAATTTAGAGTTTTATATAATAAAGTTCTATAGTACTTGTTTTATGGGCTAAAATTGCTTAGTTTTAAAGCTGTGTTTTAAGTTTTTGAAGTCACTGATGATGAACAGGATGGAATGACCGTAGCACTACCACAGTACAAATAGCTGAATCCATCTACCAGCTGGCTGGTTCTGTCGTGCTGGATTCTTGCTTCCGTCAACACAAAGACTAAGGCAGGTATTTCCATTTTTTAAACAATAGTGCTTCAGGTCTATGCTTGGTGTTCAGAAAATTGAAAATTATTCTCCTTTACAAAAAATGTTGATATAAATATGATTGCACTGTTTTTTTGTTATTGTCTAAGCAGTTCTGAAAATGGGCAAAGAAATCCCTTGGGGCTGACAAAACAAAACAAAAAAAACATGCGTTTAGTGATTTGAAACAGTGGAAAAAGTGTTTTGGGGTTGAATGGAGCATTTTATTTGACCCAAATGATAGTTTCATAATATTGATGTATTAAATATTTGCTGACAGATGTAATGCATTGTAGATGGAGCTTTTATTGCTTTAAAATCAGTGTGATGTAGTTTCAAATAAAGGGTACAAAACTAATGAAAAATGGAAGTGCTTTGTTAGAAAATATCAACAGTTTTTTTGTCTTTAAAAACATGCAGACAATCTGATGGTATAAAGACAGATCTGTTAAAAATTTCCTTCATTACCACGTTACCAAATTCTGGTGTTACTTGCATGTTCTTTTGGTTTTGTGAGTTGAGAGGAAAACCTGGACTGAAAGGCAGCCTCTGTTCTGTGTCCTCTTTAAGTAAGCAGGTGTTGTAAGGTAAACTGCTCTTCTGTGCCTTCCAAGTCCCAGCGAATCTACTTTTGCCTTTGTTAAAATGGTGTAAGGGTTGGCAAGACCCTTGGTAACGACTTAAGTGTGCACACCAGTCTTTAGATGCTTGTACTCCGTTTTACTGTTCGAAAATGGAGGTTATTTTCAGATTGATCCTAACCCCACATTGCAGCTGTATCCACTGCTTGGCTCACTTGCTGCTTTAGCTTTAGAGAGGCTGAGAGTGAGACAACAGAAGGATAAGCAGGTCAGGGCTCCCTGCAGCACATGGAGGGCTGTATGGGAAAGCCAACTCTGAGTTTGTCCAGGAGCCTGGCAGAGAGCACCCTGCTTCTTGATTGTGTTTTGGAACTTCTTTGACTCTCTTCTTCAGACAAGCAAAAATGCCTATAGATACTGATCTCCTACGGTACTGCACAGTTTAATAAGTTATGTAGTATGTCCAAGAAATAACTGATTCATAAAGTTCATCCGTGTATCTGGAGGCAACAAAAAACTGATCAGGGAGAGAAAGTGTCCAATACTGCCAAGAGCAGGGCTACAGTGCAGAAAAAAAAGTAGAACGCACTAAACCTGTAGTATTTCAGTGCACAAAAGAGACTTTCCAGTCTTAAAGTTCCTTGTCAAAGGGATCTGGTATCTGATGTGCTGGATGTCATCTCTCACAAAGTGGCATAAATACTGTCAAATCTTACTTTAGTAAGATCTAGGACAGGAAGCTCCTGCTGTGCAAAAGCCACAATGAGGAAAGTGTTGCTAGTGATGAGAAAGCTGAGTGGGAACCCACTTAACTCAGATTGAGGGATTACTGCTCTGCTGAACTGGATTCAGACCAGAATGTTTGTATGTATAAATTACTTGAAAGTTCTTAAATTTCTCAGGGCGTGGGGGGGTTGGTATTGAGAGTACAAGGTACTTCTCTGGAAGTTTCAGACCACTCCTGTAGCATCAGTCTAACCCCTTCTGATAACTTCTGAGATTTAAAACCTTTTTGGCTCCACCATTGTCTGCCATTCCCTCTAGGCACCCTCATCTCTGAGATGAGCACAACAGAGTATATATGGCTTGTGAAGGGCTGTAGGTGTTAAGCAGTTGGCTGGGAAAAAAAAAAAAGATAAGGACAGAACTTCTGAGTCTCTATTGCTTGGTAGATGATCTTCATTCTTCAAAACTTTGGTTAGTTGGTATTTCACTAGGGGAAAAAGAAAATAGTATCTTGGCATGGGAAACCATTTAGAGCTGGAAGTGAACTGCAGTAAAAGCTCAAGAACTGTTTGCATTTCTCTGGACCACTTGAGGGCCCTAAGCCTGAAGCCACTTATGCCAGTGAGTAATGTTTACTCTGATTAGTTCAGGAGGTGTTAAGTGAAGTTGACTCAAAAAAATACTTATTTGCATCTGGATCCATACTGTGACCCATGCCTGTGCAAAACCTCCTTTACAATTATTTTGCAAATAGTTGTATTGAAACAAAAATTGGTAAAGTAGAAATCCCAAGAAGGGGGTTCTCTCACCAAACTTTAAACAAACTTCCTTCTGTTACTTCCAAAAGTGGTCAGACCATGCGAAGACACAGTGAAACATCCCTGCGTTTCCCATCAATATGGGGTTCTGGTGACAGAGCAGAATGGTCCCTGGGTACTCTAAGACTGGCCACAGCTCTGCCGTTGGGCATCTGATGCCAGCTCAGTCAAGTGCGTGCAGCATTGCTGACGGGCTATTGGCTTAGGGCTGAGAGTGACTCTGTGGGCAGTATCCCAAGGTCCCTGCCCTAATCTGAGCCCTATAAGATCATATTAACAGATAGATGACTCCTGACCTATTTATTTTCAGAACGATTTGGGAAGTGCTGTGGGTTGCATGATGTACAGATCTAAGATTTAAGGGATTACTAGAGAACATTAAATTGTTGTGGCTGGATCGTATTCAGTCAGAGAATCTAAGATTTTTTTTTTTGTGAAAGTCAATACATAATGTAATTTTAGTCATAGGCTTCCTGGTTTTTGTATTTGAATACTTCGCAGAAGCCGATAAACTACTGATAATTTGTCAGCTTAAACCACAGAAGATCCAGGGGATCATGACAAATCTAATTTCTACTAAGGACAGAGATGTTTATTCTGCATTTGGTGAACGTTGTCAGATCCTGTACCATTTGGATGAAGAGGGGTGTTTCGGAATCGCTCCTTAACATCCTACAGCTCCTTCCAGCATGTGTTCTGCAGGCCCCTGGAGAAGCGGGCAGGTACCCATTATGTTGTTGTGCGTAGCAGCTGGAGGCCCAGTTATGATGTTACTAACTGAGTAACTACTGAGCTTAATCGTGTTAGCGATGTAAACATTTCCCCGGCATAGATGGCATCTGTGTCTTTAAAGTGAGTAAGGTTTAAATCTGAGTGGATAACAAAGCTATCCAAATAATTCCTCCCTTTCTAGGTCACTGCCTTCCTTTGGAGTGCACTTCTGCTCTGAAGGGCAATCAGCACAAACGGTGTGTTGAGCTCTATTACGTCGGTGTTAGGTTTTCACTTATTGTATATGTTATAGTGTTATATTTGATATTGTATCTGTAAAAGCTGTGCTACAAAAGTCAGGCATCAGATAACAAAGTATGCTCTTCCCTCAGGAGATATCGCTCTAACTTTTTAGACATTTGAAAACAGGATGTAACAAGTAAAGATGAGAAAAAAGGTGAGAAGTGGATGTATTACATCAGTAAACACACTGAATTTACTCAATAAAAGTGGAACATGCAGAAAGAAAGGTATATCAGAAAGAATGACCTTTGTTAGTCCATCCTCACAGTTGTCAGCATAAAAGGAGAACTGGAGGAGATGTGAATCAGGAGAACGGAGCAGATGGGCATGTGGAGGGTATGCTGCAGCTGAAGAGCAGAACTGGGGGGTGCAAAGCAGGGTTTGTCATGGGAGAAATGGCTGCTTGGGCTGTGGAGCCTGTTACTGCAAGGTAGCAGGTGCCAAGTGCGAAGTCCCTGACTGTTTTATTGATAATGCTGAACTGCAGATCTGGATGAAAGAAAAAAATGTATTTTACAATAGCCAGAGAGGCCAACAAGGTTAAGGCTTAAACTTTGTGTGAAGAAAAGGAGATTAGTAGAAGGACTTACACTGGTAAAAGAATCATGTCAAGAAAAAACAGCTCTTAGCTGTATTTTGTTGGGAGTGTGTCCCTGTGTCTTGGGTGCACAAGAAGAGGAGGATTTGCTAGTCAAGTCTGCGTGGTGAGGGCTTGGATGAGAGTTTTAGCTGCCAGAGCTGAAAGAAAAGGTCACTTCCTAGACACTGTGGTCTTTGTCCTTTTAGTTTCGCTGTTAGGGAAAGCTCTAAATGAGGTAGTGCAGGATGAATGTGGCCCATGAAGGGTTTGCAGTGGAGAACACACTGTATTACAATGAAATATGCATAAAAACTAAATTAGACTGGCTTATAAAGTGAAGTTGAAGCCAATTATGGAAATTAAGCATGATGTAATAGTTAATGAAAACAGTGTAGCAAGCACAGTGAAGCTATGCTGATTGCCAAGAACATCTTGCTTTTACAGTACTTATGTAAGAGTCAGGAAAGGCCTCAGTATTTTCAATAACAAGCAGCCTTTTTAATAATATTTTTCCTATTTTTTGCTCTTTTTTTTTCCTGTGACATTTTATGCTGCAGGTGGGGGAAGAAGTTTTTTTAAACTTTTGTCTGTAGTTTTCCCAAACAGTATTCCAAGTTACATTTCCACGTTACACGTATTTTTGTTGCCATTGCGGGCTTCTGTGTGTTGCATGTGTTTACTTCAATAACAAGGAAAATTCAGGCTCCTGAGGGCTTTCATTGCCCTTAAAAAGCTGAATGAAAGATATTTGGTTTTCTGCCTTGAGTTGATTTCTTTTCTCAACAGTCAAAATTTTAATTTCATTAGAGGAAGGAAGTACCCAACAAAATACGAAGCAGTATGATAGTGTTGGTTCTCTGATGGCATTGTTCTCCAAACTCTTGCGCTTTTATATATAAAATACGGATTTGAGCATTACAGAACTTGGCTTATCACTTGCTAGAATTTTTGAGCCTCGTTCCCTCAACAGGAAGCTAGATTTCACTTTGCAAATCCTAGTTGGACTGAAGCCATATTAAAATAAGCCTAATGGACAGCAGTGTCCAGTTTAAAATAGATTTGTTTCCAGTATAGGTTGATAATAGGAGTTCTCCTGCTGTGGATTGCTTCTTTGTCAGCATCAAGCAGGTTTTACATTTATTCTGTGATCATGTGTATAATAAAGGCTAAACTTATGTCTAACATGCTGGACTGAAAGCTGAATGACCGTCTGTTCATGATCTTGTAAGATCTTGAGTAACTTAGGCTACAGGTACCTCGGTTTCCTATGTACAAGAAAAAAACAGGTTAGAAAGTTTAAAAATGGGTTCTCAACTGTCAAAGCCAACTACCTGTAGAAGTACAAGCATTTGACAATTTTACTCGGAAGGAGGAACTGTACAAGAGGACACATATTTGAGTATGGGATACTAAGGCACTGTGCTCCATTCTGTTTAAACCTCAGACTAAAACTTATTACTGGCATCAGAAGGGCACTTTACTACTGTTTTGAATCACAATGATGTGATATTGCAAGATGCTTATTTTTCAGAATACCCAAAGCATTCATGCTGTTTCACGTTAAGGTTTTTTTTTTTTCCCTTCACACTTGTAACAAACATCCTCTGTTTGCTTTAGCAAGTATTTGTGGATTGCTATTGTGGATTGCTCCTTCTGCTTCCCTTCTGCTTCACTGATTTGGGAAGCGGCAAGGAGAACACATTCTTTCTTTCTGGCATTGTGTCATCTTCTGGCTTCTCCTTCCATAGTTGACTATCTAGTTGATCCTCTATCTTCCTGAATTAGCCCAATTCTGGTGGATGTCACTGGCTAGAAAACAGACGGAACTAAAAACCTACCACAGTGCGGAGCAAGGGACTAGGGACTTGCCAGATAGCAAAGACAGTATATTTTGATAAACCATTCAGCTGTAATGTTTGTTTGCTTTAACAGAGCACCATGTACTCAATAGTATTGTTAGTCTCATGAGAGCATCTCTGTCATGGGTGAACTAAAAAAAAAAAAAAGCTGTTACCTGAGCTTGAGAGTTTGGATTCAAAGCTCCTATCAGTGAGTTTTCAGTGAATTTCTGAGAAAATGCAAAGTAGATTAAGTAAAAAGCTTGTCTGAGTTGCTCCTGTTTATTTGCAAAATGTTGTTTCTTAGTTGGAAAGTGACCTGAAATGTTGAAAGAGGAACAGAAGCCCTTGGTTGTCTTGAAATCCACTCTCCTGGGCATCTGTATTTGCTTGTACCCACATTACTTCAGATAGTCTAAAGCAGGTTGTTAAGTTTTGCATTCTTATATAGGCCATAATCTAAACTTGTGTTAATATCTTGCAATAAGAGAAACTGTATTGCAAAAGTAATTTAGCTTTTTACTGCAAAAGTATTTAGCAGTTCTCCCTTAAGTTATGCACATGGCAGCAAGATGCACTGGCTAACTGGTTATTTTTATCAGACTAAGGCAAATAAGATTGGAATGGAACCAAAACCTGATTTTAGACTACTGGTGTTTAAACATCAGAAACAAAGTTGATGGGTAAGGCTATGCTTCAAAGAAGTCCAGCCTCTCAAAATTGAAGACATGCTCAGTTAAGGCTTCTACCCAGTGCTAGATCTGCCTGAAATTGTGGCAAATTTTTGATTATGGTATTACTGTGTTTATAGTCCCAGACTAGCTTTAATTCATTATGGAAGATGAATTAGATAATTTTTTTCTCCTCCCTCTGTTCAGGGAGTTGCCAAAGCTAGTATGAGTTATCTTGCAAACAACTTCTGAGCTTGAGAGCGCTAACTTTGTTAGACATGAAATATTGGAAACAATGCAACAAGTCTTTGCATTATAGTTGCATCTTTCTCTTATAATCTTTTCTATCTCATGAATCAGAAATTCTGTATGAAGAATAAAAGGAAAGTGTAATAAGACAGGAACAGGAAAGGAAGAAAAAAGATTCATATTTGTTTTATTTCAGAAAAAATAGTTGTAAATATGACAGGTTTCAAAAACAGTGAATATCACTTTCTTATATTGACCAATAGTATTTTGTACCTACATAGAACCGTAACATACAAAGAATTTTGATGTGGCTTGTTCCTATAGCTATGGTAAATGTAATTACCAAAAAGTATCTTTTGCAGATTCCATTGTAACTTCAGGTAGCTAATGACATTTACTTTTTTTCTTCCTGTGTGGTCAAAATGCGTATTTTGAATTTAACACAAGTAATACCATTTTCCATCTTAGTTAAATACTTTGTTAAAAGACTTATCTCTACAGAGCCTGAGGTTCTGTCTATAAGCATATTACAAATATTATTACTACTTATTTTCTGGATTGAAGATAAAATACTGTGCCTGTCCAGAGAAGCATCTCTTCCATTTTTACTGTTTGCTACATACCACTGCAAATTCAGCATGAAATCACTGCAGAAACAATTCGTACTATTCTCCAATATCTTGCATTAAACCAGAGGCACCTTGGAGACCATAGCATTATCTCTGGGAATACGAACTATGTAAACACGGACTTGCGACACAGAGTTATGTTAGACTGTGTAATTTTCTTAACAATAAAAATAACCTAGGTAAAAAATGTTTGGTTTTCCTTTGTCCATGAGAACCAGCTTTTTCAGCTACCTGCTTCATAATTCTCTAGGAGGAAGGAGATTTGTCTTTTTTTTTAGGCAGGTTCTGGATGAAAAATGGTAAATTTGGTGAAGCACAACTCAAGCTGAACAAAATTTAAATTGTGGAATTTAAAGTATTTCAGGGGATGCGTATATAAGGGCAGTTTGAACCCATGAAAGACACAGCAGGGGAAAGTATGCATCTGTTTCTTCATCTTAGAAATGTGAAAACTTGCCTGGAAAGTTGAATAATCTCAGTTGTTTGCTCCTAAGAGCTCCTAGACTGAAATTGGGGAGCTAACTTTTCTCACTTGCTCGTTACTAGATGTGGTCTAAAACCATCATCAGATCAGACTTTCAAAGTGATGGATAAACTAAGATTTCAGTTTACTAGACTGAAATGCTAGGTGCAAAACTAACCTGCTTAGATAAAAGCAACATCCTTAAATGTCTTGACTTCGTTCATCTCTTACACTGCCCAGCATGTTAAATTTGAAAACAATGTGTACAAAACAACATTGGTAGTCCATATAAAGTTTTCTGGGATACCAAAAACTGAGAGAGACGGTCATGTCTGCACAGATTGCCGTTTCTTCCCTCCAGAAGGAAGAACCAGCTAATTTCAGTGTCTTTCTCTTGTGTCTGTGAGATATACCTGCACATGTTAGTTTTACATAGATATGAGCTTTATGCGTAGCTATCTATGTGTATGTAGCGTTTGGTGGTGTATTATACACTAAATTAGAGGAAAACTTTTTTGTTATTCTAGTAGACTTATCCTTGTTGACTATCTTGAATGGACTTACTGTTCTTGATTTTTCAATGAGTCAGTTAAGACTTTTTATTAGAAGCTGAACTACTTATAAGGACACAAGTTTATTGGCCTGATTGTTGAAATTTTATTCCACTACCATCTTTGTCATGGAGGTACTTGCCTAATATTTACCATTTTGTTGTTTGTATCATTTGACAGGTTTGGAAACATTGCACATGAAATTGACCCTAACTGGGCCAGTGTGGATTATACTCTAAGGTATTAAAAAAAAAAAACAAACTGGAGTGACAATGAATTGCGTGGCCTGACAATGGCCGGCTTTCCTTGCCGTATGCTAAATCGTGTTGTGGCAAACAGTCACAAGACCTGGATCAGGTACCTTGGAAAGCTGGAAGACAAGGCTGTTCCAGGAGAGCTGAGAGCAGTTCCTCCAGGTTTTCAGGCTGGAGCTGCAAGTGAAAGTGGCTTAGCACTTCCCTGCCAGCTTGCTTTTTTTCCATAGCTGACAGCTGGCTGACACAAAAACCACTGTGCCAGAAGGTCCTGATGCTAATTCTGTGATTTGCCCTAGCACAAGTAAGAGCTAGTTCTTGGCCGTCTCTTACATTGCCTGGTAAGGAAAAGCAAGGAAATGGTGAGGTTGAGGTATTCAGCAGGCAAGGGTTTCTTGCTTTGTTGCCTGCAGTTTTTTGGGCATCAAAAGGCATAGAACTAAGGTGACAGATTGTTCATTCCTTTTCTGACACATTAGCACCCATCATAAAAATAGCAAAGGAAGGAGGAGGTTTGTGCTTATTCCAGGCAGGATCCCAGCTCCCTCCATTTGGTACATGGGTGGTGTTTCCTCTTCTGGCACTCAGGGATTTGATTGTTTACACAGGTTTGCTTAGCGAGTGCACAATTTAAAAAAACAATTTGACAGGAAAACAGACTTGCCTGCATGTGTGCATGCAGCCAGAGTTATGCATTCTGTGTGAACGCATGGTGGGGACAACAAAGCAAGTGTGTTCCTTTTGGCGGTCCCGCAGCTGGGTAAGATGGAAGCATTGCCCCACACTCAGCCCTTCTCCGGCAGCCCTGTGTTGTGGGCCAGCTTGTGTTTGCTGCTGGGTTGAGCAGGGGCGTGGATGTAGCTGGCACGGTGGCTTGTGAGAGGGCACCCAAGAGCTGAAAGGGAAAGATGAAATTATTCTTCAGGACTGACAATTATTACTGTGTATGGTGGGTACTTGGTGTCTGGGGGACTGACAGCCTATGTGGGGTAAACAAAAGAAAGGCAAAGTCGGGGGGGCGGAGGAGGAGAGGGGTTTTCACTAGGTAACTGTGCCTTACTGTGGCTCACTAAGCTGTGTATATGCAATTATTTTACATGCATGTAGCAATACTGATTACTGTACATGCCACTTTGTACATCACGCAGCAGCAGCACTAGTGTGGTTTTATGGTTGGTTGCAATGCAGATAGTTTAGAAAAAAACTTATGCAGCACAATGAGCTAAAAATATTTGGATATTATATGCAGAGGAGGTTCTTGACAAGCTGTTTCATTTAAAAGTTGTTCATCAGGACTCTCAATAATGCCCTTACATGTTGATAAAATCTGTTTTATTGAGTTCCTAAATTGTATTAATTCAGTCTTTCATATTATTTTAATGACTCTTCTTTTAAGTGAAATAAAATGTGTAAAGAGATGAGGTGAATTTTTATTCTATATTCAGATGGTTAATCTTATGGTTGCTTAAGTTGTATTTTTTGTGACAAATCCTGACAAAAGTAAACACCTAGTTCAAGTTTTCACGTTCAATATTAAGACATAATACAGGAAGAAAAGTGAGTACAGTATCAGGGTTGTAACTGGGGGAAGTCTTTTTAAAGCTTGTATAAAGTCTAATGTTGTTAACAGTTCCACAGTCTTACATAGGAGCACAGATGACACCCAAAACTTTTACAACTTGCTGTTTTAAACTTTAGCTGGTTGTCCTGCGTCGTCATCCTTTTGTTATGTGACTTGTAGACTAACTGAAAGAAAAGAAAGATATTTCGATATTTCCTGACAGCTTCAGTGATTTCAAATGAATCAGATTAGCATCTTCACTTGTCTTTTTCTCAACTCATATTACTCCTTGGCAACACTAATGAAGAAGAATATAAAGGATGGTTTGAAGGATGAAATGACAATTGTACAAAAATTTAGAACAATTTTTCTCCCCGGTCCAATGAGAGCCAATGTACTCACATCATTTTTGCATTATCAGAGATATGGTAACCAGGTTAATAAAAGTATTGGAGGCTTTATCAGCAATAGGGAAGCGGAGAATAACCTCTTAAGTCTTCCTGGGCCATCTAATTTCTAGGGATGAACAGCTCACCATATACAGTTTGAATTCTGTTTCAACAAAGTTAGACCGGACATATTTGTTCGTTCTTGTTCCCTCTATGCTTTTCTTCCCATTTTTCATTTGCTACCACCCACACGTTTCCTGCACACTGAGTCTTTCCCATACTTATCTTTCTGTTTTCTTGCCTTTCTCTTCCCCACTTACTGCCACTAATTAGTACTCTTCTGCAAGCTATATTGATAGAGATCTCCCAAGCTGATCTGGGCTGACTGTGCAGCCAACAAACAATGGCTGTTACCAAGCCCTGGTATCAGAATTTCTTGGCATTATTGTAGCAGCCATGCACCGGCTGGTTACAGTGGAATATCTTTTTTTTCCATTCTGAAAAAATGGAGAGAATGGTATTAAGCAACCTGGAAGAGCTTGTTTTTATTTTTTATTTTTTTTATTTGAATCAGTAGAACTTTAAGACTGATCAGAGCAATGCAATGTATTTAGATTGCAATTACGGGATCAGGTTTAACTTCTGGAAAATAACCTTTCAACTGACAACGATCCCTTAAAATAATGCTATTTGACTCGATCAAATAGGAGGGTAAATCTTGGGCAAACCCATCATGGCAAAGTTCTTTCATTTCTGAGACAAGCAAAAGACTGTTTTACATGAGTGTGTCATTTTTGTGTTGCAGGAGTGACAAATGACAGCCAGTGATTAGGAATGCTTTTGTAGAGTTACTAGAAAGGCATTTAATAAGCAAGAAAAGTAGTTTAGAAAATGCCACTGTACTGAGGATGTAGTTTTAGAAGGGATGACAGCATTTTCTGTGACCAATAACCTGTCTACTGTTGAGAATTAATTTGAAATGCAAAACAGGGGAAAGGTCAAAGAAGCTGGCCAGAGCATCTCTGGGAAAAATGAGTGTGGCTTGTTACAAAACTAGCTATGTAAAATGTTAAAAGAAAAATTGCATCTTGATATCGAACTAGCTTTATGCATTTCTTTGACTGGTATGAGAGTTGGGCTGTATTGTGGACGCGGTTTGGTCCAGCTGAGTAAAACTGGCTTCCAAATCATAGCCATTTCCTGAGTTGGCTGCTCAATAATGCTTCCACCAAGCTGTGCTCCCTGTTATTGCTGGCCCTTCTCCTGGGAGATGCACTTCCCCTGCTTAATTAGATGAGAAAAAGGATGAGATGTTCCTCTTTCCTTCCTTCAGGCTCATGTCTGCAGGGTCCTGATTCCAGTGCTCGCTAGCACAGCTCATTGACCTGGCTGCTTGTCCGAGAGTCTGCTTTCAGTGACAGGATCTGTGTTCTCTTCTCAAGCTGAGAAGAGAGTAGATTCCAACAACAATTGCTCCTGTGTTAATATCAAATCCAGTGTGACTGTAGTTTGGGGGAAAGAGAAAGTGGGAAGTTCCCAATGCCTTTGTCGCTTTGGGTGTCTTCATAGCTTTAACTTAACTAATATCAGGCAAGGAAGATTTTTGTCAATATGTCAAAAAAAATAAACAAAAAAACCCAACATATCTTCTCAAATTAATGCTGAAATGAATCCTGGCAAATACAATCCTCCATGTACCAAGCAGCCAGAAATGGTTCAAATGTTCCAATACCAGTGACATCAAGCTTGTCTGGAAAAGCCAACTCTGACAGGAGTGAAGCTGGATCAGCTGCGTTCTTGACTTCTCTAAAATGGTGTGAAAAGGGTACTAACCCTATGATCTGAGCAGGCCTAGATTTGAGTCTTCAGTAGAGCACCAGCAATGACACTAGGTAATAACCTTTGCACCAATCTTGCCAATAAGGATAAAGGTTCAGAGACAGAAGTTGAGAAGCTGATGTTAAATGGGTTGGCTGCATTTGGTGCCTTCCACCCCACGCAGCTGGGAGCTGGGGAGAGAAAGCACAACTGCACACTTGCTGTGGCCACTGCTTTCTCTAATTAAGGTATGACCTTTTTGTCTGCTGAAAGTGTTTGCCTTTTCATTAGAATGAACCTGTTGGTGTTACCAGCATTTAAATGCAAGAGGGGTAGTGAAGGAAACTTTTAGGAGCTAGAAGCTACCTGTGGTGAACCTAGGTGTGCCATTTTCCCTATTGCAGTGAGCGATCCTGAGCACATCTAGTGTCATGGGTTGCATCCTTCCCTGCTGGGGAGTAACACGGGAGCACTGAGGCTGCTCCTTTTCTGCTTTCCACCGTCCTCCTTTCCTGCTAATCCGCCTTCACTACCATCTATGTGCAGTTTTGACTTTCATATTATTACAGAATAATCTCAAACCAAAAGGATATTAACATCCGTGCGCACCAACAATTAGTAATAGTAGATTATTATTCAACTTTGTTTAGAAATATACATGTTGTAAGGACCGCTTCCTTTTCTAAGAAGGATGGAGAGAATAGCTTATTGCAAGCAGTGAGAACAGGACCGTGCCCTTTTATGCATTGCTTTTGAATTTAGCAAAGTGTTGGGGAGGGTGGGAGAGGATCAACCTCAGTTGTTGCGGTATTTGAAACCTTTAACTGTTCCCCGGTAGTTATAATCAGTCCCTTGAAAAACCATTGCTACAGGACTCAGACACAAAGTTCCTTCATTTTGGTGTCGGGTCAGATGCTAGAGTTCAGAAATGATTTACCTCATATGCTAAATGTAGATTATCTGAAAATAGCCATATGCCAGTTTGTTATGGTGATGTGCACATGCTTGGTTTGATCTAGTATGTTACTCTTGATGCCAAATGTCTCTCTCAATGAGAAGAGTAAAAGCAGAGAGTAGATGCAGTATAATCCCATCAAATATTAGAATGTGGCATCGGATCCGGAGAGCCGGTCTGCCCTGGCAGCCTAGAGATCGCAACTGCACCTGAGGGTACTCAGGACCTTGATGCTTTGCGTGAACAGCATTCACTACTTCTAACAATTTTCTTTTTTTTCCTAAGAAATATGAGTGAAGGACAGCTAATCCCCTCACAAAATATAACCAGAGTGGAAAACATGGTCTAGTGCAAGTGGAAAAGTACTGCATTGTACTTCTATGTATTGCAGTTAATGCACTGACGGACAACCCTCTTCATTGTCATCCTACCTAGAAACTGAGTTTGCAAGTGACAAATGTACTGTCATAAAAAAACAACGAAACAACCTTATGGCCTGTCTGGATCTGAATGCAAAGGTTAAGGACTTCTGAAAGTGATACTGTAAGCAGAAGTAGGTGTGGGCTGATGAGACTGGGAGATGGGTAGGTAGGAAGGTGAGAAGTGTTACCTCACAGCCTCTAGCTTGCTTCTTTTTTAGGAAGGGAGTTTTTCAGAAGTACAAATGGCAGGTGGGTATGTATCCCACTCAGTCCCTTGGGAAAAGCCCTGCCTCAGAGCACTGTCCTGACTTTGAAACGGCGAAGCAGGTAACACTGATAGGAAGAGACTGTTCAGAGCTGGTTGCTGCCACCTTTAGGCCGGCTGGAAATCATCTTCACATGGGGTTTTGAATGCCCCCCGAACTACCAGTTGCAACTGTAATTCTAGAGTAATTCCAGACCTCTAGAGATTTGATGCACTGATATAAATCCCAAACTTACCTTCATTGTAGGCCCATCTATTGAACTCTGAGGGTTGCTCTTACACAGTAGTGTACCCATGTCACAAGAAGTATTTGTAATAAAATTTACAGCATGCAATTGCAAAGAATGAGGGCTTGTTTTAGTCAATATTAAAATTTACCATCTGTTTCCTTTGTTTTATTTCATTTGATATTAACTTCATCAAATACACGCAAGTGTTGCTGCTTCTTTCAACAGTGTATTTGCTTAATATTCGCATCTTAAAGCAGAAGAGAAGAAAAATCACGGAGAACCTTTCTGCTTTGCACTTTCTACCCATCAAATCTATTTGGTATTTTGGTCTGTTTTAAAAGCATTAGAGGAGGATAAAGATAGTTCTGTAGTTCATTGCAAGAGTACAGTTCTGAGCATAATTGAAAAATAAAGATATGTTGCCAAAATGTGTGTTGCTGTGTCTCTGACTAAGGTACTTATAGGAAACCCATCACCATAGTAACAAAGTCTCTGCTAAATAATTACCAGCAGATTTGTTCTTTTATTCTCTTCTATCTTGTATAATATGTACAGCTTGACTATAGTTTTAAATGTAAGAATTGTGTGGTGTGTATATATACATGTTGACATGCTGCATTTGGAAGATAAACAGGATTTACAGTCCTGCAGGCTGCAATCTGTGTAAACAATGGGCAAAGAAGCCAGCTGCAGACCAATGGGTTTCACCATCTTCATTCACTTTTTCAGTTGCTGATGACTGTTTTTTCTGAACTCTTCGTGCAGAGTTACATCCACATTTGCTTTCAGGACTTCTGGAGAATGCTGGAGTAACTTACAAAATCCGTAGTTTCTTGTGGGAGAAGTCCCTTGCTTCTCCTTCATTTCAGTCTCCAGAAATGTTGTTTTGTGGGAATGTTCTGTTTCTAATCCTATTCTCTTTGGAAGAATCTGCTAGTCTTTGCTGTTAGCAATGAGAAACGACTTTGCAAGGTTTCCTCTGTATAACAGATTCTCAGTTCTTAAAATGTGCTCAATGTATTCAGTCTGAACAGATCTAGCGGAGCAGCCAAACATCCAACACAGTCTTGCAAACCATTGCATTTGGGTTGAATAATGACAATGTGAGCTCTTTGTTCTTCCTGCTGACTTCAGTTTCAACTTCTTGGTAAACCAAATGGATTCATTTGCTCTAGCAGATCATGCAACTTGATGCTTCAAAGAGCTGGCAACTGAGTGATCTCTGATTTCCAGGGTTTTCTGTCACATAGTTGCTGCTTATATTAACTAGTCTGACTGTAATTAGGACAAGACTTCTGAAACCAGTAAACCATGAGTGTACCCATACTCGCAACAATTAGTTGAGGTGAGGCACAGATAAACCTAAGTTTGTAGAATTGATTGCTCAGCTTCAATTATTTGCCATTAAAACTCATCTCTCTCTTCTAGTGAGGAATAGCCTCCAGATAATTGAGCAAAGAAAACATTCACTCTGTCTTTTTGGGGGGAGAAGTGCCAAAGTTGTTCTTGACTTTTTCTTGTGAAATT
This sequence comes from Chauna torquata, assembly GCA_013399475.1. Taxonomy (NCBI): domain Eukaryota; kingdom Metazoa; phylum Chordata; class Aves; order Anseriformes; family Anhimidae; genus Chauna; species Chauna torquata. Next base: position 73,599 of record VXAL01016488.1, on the reverse strand, counting down.
CTTGTACAGCTGATAAGAGGCTCTGAGATTAGAGAATTTTGTTGTAGAGTTTTTTTTTATGCTGCTGTATGAGTTGAAGCTAGTCCATACCACATTAAATATTCATCTGTTTGAGGTACAAGCCTGGTGTCTCTAAAGACATGAGCTGCACTATATGGTCTTGAGCTGAATGTAGGTTACCCTAGAAACAGCAATAGTAAGACCCTCAGCACAGAAGACTGTTGTATGGTATTTTGAAATTACCACAGGTAACAGCAATAACTTTGGAGCTGCATTATACACACCTTTCACCATTTTAAAAGCAGAAAAATATGCATTTAATACATTTTTCAGTGTGCTCTTTATTATATTTGTGTAGTTGTTCAAACATATCTACAGAATGTGTTAGGAGATGAAAAAGATGGTTCAGAGCAGTTTTTGTGAATATCTTATAGGAAGAATTTACAGACATGCAGTTTAAAAATTAAATGGAATCAATGAGATGGACCTAGTTAAACTCAAATTTTTTTCCGAGGAACCAAGCTTGCAATTTTCAGCACTACTAGTCCTTTTAAATCGATAAACTTGAGTATGTTCCTGAAGTGGGCATGGAACATCTCTGCAAATGAGAAAGTATATCCTCTGGATACACTATGAAATTTGTTAAATTTTGGTTCAGCAGGGCATAGAATGTATATACATAGGTTTCATTAGCCCAACCCATGTAGCTTACAGCTTTTGGTAAGTACTGTCTCAAGTGAGTTATCTAACAATGTTTTGCAGGGCAGTATGTTCAAATTCAAAGTATCTTTGTTGGTGCAAAAGTGAAAAGAACTTTTCCAATTCTATAGATGATTCCTTTTTGAAAATGCCCTTGAAAATATCTCCTTGTACTCTAGCTAAGAATGTGCATGTTAAGTTCTGTCAGAGGTGAAGACTTATGATCAAGGTTAGACTAGTCCATGGCAATATTGTCTTGGGTAGTATAACAGCAAGGTGTCTAAGTGAATTTTAAGTTACAGAAAGTACAATTTCTTGTTCACAGTATCTATCCCATTTAATCTGTATCAGAGAAGTCATGGATATAACATCTGAGTCATTATTGCTCTTAACAGACAATTGCTCTCCTGCTGACTCATATCCTCTGACAAATGGTTTGTTGCTCTTTAATCCACTTCTAGACTGTTAAATAGTCACACGTCCCATTTGTAATAAAGTGCGTGGCCTTTCACTTGTAGCTTGTGTTTATGCATTTGACTTTATCAATATCTCCTATTAATTATTCTGGTTTGCATATCCTAGTTTCTTTTCTTTTAATGTTCATCAGTGACTCCCAAAAACACAAATGGATTTAAATTTTAAAATTTACTGATCCTAGTTGCTTTGGGGATATGATTATGAAGATAAACCCATTTGCTATTACATACTGAGAAATACAGGACTTTAGTTCCAAGCATTAGATCTTACCCAACAATAGTTCCACTAGAAGTAGTCGCTCTCCACCTGCAAGTAGTTTGACAAAAGTATTTTTTCAGCTTCATTTTGCATGATTTACTTAGTATAGAAAAATTGGTCCTTTGATTCTGTGTAGCATCATTTAGATACTCAAGAACTTGCATAAAATTATTAGATATAATCCTGTTGCTTTGTGATAACTGCATTGAGAGAGATTTTAAGTCTACCCATGCCATGTACTTTCAGGTTTCAACAACATTACCGTTTGTGTTTCTCTAAAAGAGAAAAATAGTGGAAAATGTAGATTTCTTTCAATTTAGTCTCTAAGAGACTCTGCAGTGTAAAATAATGAGGTACACCTAGGGATTAACTAGGTCTGGATTATTTTGAAAACAGAATTATGCCACTTATGCTAAATGACAGGCTGTACTGGGGAACGTTACTGATTAGAAAAAAACTAATCTATTTGGATTTTGGCAATAAATTCCTTAACAATCAGTGTAAATGAACAGCTATGGAAAAATATGCCACTTTTTAATTAAAAACAAACAAACTGTAGTGTTTGTATTGCATAATATCTAACAAGGGAAGACTACGAATTTAGTGAGGAAAGTAGCAGCATAAAACTGAATTCTCTCTGAAGAGTCTATAGAATTAAATAAAGTGATTATTTCTTTTTCAGAAATTAGGCACTTTATCCTAATGTGAGATTTACATGGCAATTGTTGAATTCAGTGGAAAAAATTGTTCTGCTCCAATGGTCCTGAGCAACCTGAGGCAGCTGAATCTGATTGAGGTGGGGCTGGACTCGGTGATCCCACCTTCCAACCTCAGCCACTCTGTCCCTCTATGAAATTAATTGGGTTTTGTCTTAAGAACTAACCTGGCAAGATTGGATTTTTCCCATAAAGTCTTCCTTTTACATTTCAGAGTAGTAAATCCAGCTGCCCTTTGTTTAGAGTGGCTGTGAAATTTTGTGGAGTCAAATTTACCCTTTGTTTAATGGCATAAATTGAGCAGAGGAAAATGTTGCTTGTTTCTGTGCTCTGAATTAGAATTATATTAGTCCTCACTCCTTGTGAGCAGGTACCAGGAAACCCTAAATTGAATGGCACAGTGTCTAACATTTCTTTAATGCCAATTTTCCTTATGCTAGAAAATAAAAGTGCACATAAAATGCAAAACTAATGTAGTTGTTGGCTGAATTCATAGTCTGTTTGCAGGCTTTAAGGTTTCTAGAAAATGGTTTGTGGTGGTTAAATCCAAGTCTGCACAATGTGAAGATTTCAAGTAGGTTTTTGAAGAGAAGATTGCAGTGGTATAGCTAAAAGAACTTGTAAAAATGTTTTTTCCTTAATTATGAGGTTCTTTGCATTTTAAAAATTGAGATGCTTTTGTCATTGAACAATGAGAGGACCTTTAATTGTTATTTCCAGATTGTTTAACAGCCCTTTATTATAAGTCTTTATTATTGCAAAGAATCAATCCACATTAAAAAAAAAAAGCTTGCGTTTGTGAGCTTACCGTGTATTTTAAATTTCACATGGAAATTATACAGCATTCATTACCTCCTAAAAATTTATTATCACCTATTGAAAATATATGCCCCTTTATCAAGGTGATCTATGTGCCTGTGCTTTACCGGCTGTTCAATGCAAAACCACTAAAATACATCTTGGTTTAAATTACGGGAGAGGAAAATGTCATGGCAGGGCTCAGCACACTACCTTGCTTGCCATTTGATGCTGATTCTAAATACAAGTTACTGACTTCCTTAACATGCTTGTTTAAGCCATAAATGAGTACTTTATCTGAACCTCTTGTTCAGTGTTCAGTTATTCCTTCTCCCTCTTTATCATTTTGGTATAAATCCTGTGTACACCAAGAGCTTTCCTGTGTCCATATTATTATTTTCAAGAGCTACAGGAAAAATGTTGTGTTTTCTCTTGCTGAAATAGATCACATGAAAAAAATTCACAAACTAGTGCCACGGGTATTTCCAAGGGCATAACAGTGCTAATGTAACAAAGAACAAATAATAAAGTCCACCACAAAGGGATTTCAAGTCTATAAAACAAATAACTTGCATGAATGTGATAATGGACCTAGTACAGAGTGATTTGCATTGGTACAGCTACAGGTATTTTTTCAAAATGTAGCTGACTTTTGATTTGAATATTTTTACAATCTGAAAACATCTGTGACAACTTTTTTTGAATTCTGAAATTCCTATCCAGGAATTGCAAGTAAGCTGTGCTCATACTAGATGCTAGAAGAGGCTACAAAGCTGAGCATAAACACCCAAAAGGTGGAAAGTAAATTACATGTTTTTCATTTTAATATTTGAAATTTTTAGCAGGAGAGTTCAAGCTTGACATGAAGGTATGTTATGTGATGTGCCTTTCATTAAAGGCTAGTCTCAAGCCTTTTACAATTTTACGTTGGTAAAAGGCAGATGTAAAGCATGAACGTTTTGAATTGTTAGCTTTTACTGTGCTGTTGCATGAACCCGATGAACAAGCAGCCTGCAGGGTGGTGGAAGGTTAGAGCCTCAGGATGGCTTTTTGTGTACTGGGATGAAATATGATGATGCTTGGCTCCTTCCGTGGCCATGCTCTCCCTTCCCAATGTGCGGACATGTGTGTGGGCAGGTGTCCCTCTGGTAGAGCGGGATGTCACTGCAAGTGCAGCAAGAACTGCAGCGCACTGGAGCCCTTATCTGCTGCCTGGAGGCCAGCAGCACTAGATGCCCCAGCCTGTGATGAGGACATAAAGCTCCAATACTACTGTAACAGTATGTGTGTGTTTATATGTGTATGTACATACGTATGTTTTAAATGATGTGTAATTCTTTTTGCCACTGTGAGATTGTTACTGATTTATGCCTATGTAGATGAGAGCAGATTATGACCTGCTTTCTGGTTATGTGCCTACAGTGGATGCCTGTAGAGCTGGGCACTTTTTTTGCTCGTGCATTCGGGGAATGTGATGGGTGTGTATATATTATATTAAATTTATGAAGTGGGATTCAGACCTGATTAAAGTAAGCACAAAATAATTAAATTTGTTTTTCAGCATTGAATTCAATCCATAACAGAACAAATCAAACAGAAATGGAGAAATATTAATAAGAATAATCTTCTAAGAGGAAAAAACAATAAAAGCTTTGAAGCCAACCTGAATCATGCCTGCTATAACACAAATACTTAAAACAAAGAAAATAATTATCCTTCAGTTTTAATTTATTTTGCAGCTCAAAAAAAAAAAGCTTATATTCTAAAGATCTGGGTTCAAGATTTGGTTGCATTACTTGTTTTGGTAGTGTCTCAAGGTAGTTACTCATATTTTGCAGCTTTTAATCAGTAAGAATACTTTGTCTTTCTCTTACTCTCTGTATCATGTCTAAAACTTATTATATTTATCTAATAGAACTGCCACCACTGGCTTGACCTTGTTTGGCTTTTAGGTGCAGCTGCTTTGTAGTCTAGTAATTCAAACATATTTGAGGCTAACTGAATTCTTACTGTTCAAGAATTAGCCCATTACGTAACTCAATTACTTCAGTAAAAACATATTCCCACAACATGCAGCAAGTCAGCAATAGAGTTAACACCTCATTCACACCTCAAAGAATTCAAATGCTGACTTAAGGAATTTAAGTGCTGAATTTAAATGCGGTCTGCTAGCATCACATAATTTGAAACTTGTAGATAAAAGATCATTCTAATAATCTTGGCTCCTGTTTCACATCTGACAGAATGTGGATACAGATCATAGTGTCTATTCAATATGATTTACCTGTACCCTGTACAAAACCACAAAGGCCAGGGGAAGGAAAAAAAAACCACAACTTTTGAGGGGCAAGATCAGCTTTACAGTACACAATCATGAGCAAAATCAGATGCAGAAGTTAACTGAGAAGGTCAAGTACAACACCATTTCAGGAGTAGAACATTAATGGTTAATGTAAATTAGCTGTAAGATTCCTTTATTTTATGAACATTGTGCATGTGTTTGATTTGACTGTTGTACTTTTTCTGTGTGGATTCAAGCAGCTTCTGGTTTAAAAAAAAAAAAGGCATACACTGAGTCTGAAAGCATCCTAGCAAGTACTTGATTGACTTTGTATTGCTGTGTCACTTTATTGCCACTGCAGGTGTGCTTTTATTGCAGTCTTGCTCTGATGCCAAAGATTTGGGGATCTTCTGGGAAAAGAATAGCAAAGTGGAGAGAACATGAGTCTCTGAATTTGTAAGACTGATTTACAGAATTGGTTGTGACCCTAATTCCTAATTTGAGATTAACGGAATTGACTCAGCCTGCCTTACCTAATCTAAGCATGGGATAAAACAGCTGTGTGTGTATATATATATACACACACGCGCGTGCGAAACTTTTAACCAAGGTGTTTCATACGGAATCTGCCTGCTGGCTGCAACTGCTGATAATAGAGGCTTAAAAATGAAACTTCCTGGCCTTGTGTTGGCTGCAGCCCAGTGATGAAACCCATGAGCAGGCAACGGGTGCAAGCTGCTAGTGAAGAAAGAAAACACTGAAGTCTGCAGCTGAGCAAGCCTAATGGAGCGGCTAAAGAGAGCTTGGACATGCAGCTGAATATAAAGACAAAGTAAACCTGGTTCTCCCAGGGCAATTTTGCAGTGTGGTATAGGATAGGAATGGCAAGCAGTGGAAGCGGCTCCTCTTTAAGAAAACTGATGGAGGAACAGTCTTTTCTTAGACTGTTGTTGGCAGCTCAGATACTTAAATGGCTGATAGAATTTGATTTCATTTCGTTAATTACATGGATTACATGGAATTACATGAATTACAGAATTACATGGATTGGGATACCTCTCTGGTGAATCACTTAACTCTAGCTCCAGCATGGTTTGGCAGAGCAAATGACACAGGACTGTGTCTGCCGCAGGTATTAGTTGTGCCTCACTTTCCCAGGACTCGCTCAGAAGGTCTCTGAAGAAGTGTTGGTTCCCACTTGCTGAGTTTATTGCCTTCTAGGTGGGAATACTGAAGGTGCCGGTATTACTGTGTGCTGGGAAGCAGTGCAAACTGAGCTTTGCCAAGGAGTGCAGCACTAAGGGCAGGGAAGCTGTGCCACGTTCAGTTACCTGTCAGGCAGTCATGTGGCAGTAGCTGCCAGGCTCAGCATTTTCTCTTTCCAATTTACAGGTGGTAACCTGGTAAGTGCTATGCAGGACAATGGTGGGGTTGGTTGTGTGTGTGTTTTAGATCCCCAAAGAATCCTAAAGTGCTCTCAAAATGAAAAACTAAGTAATAGCAGTGCACTGGTCATAGCAAATCCCAGCAGCTATTAAGTGGTTAGCAATACGTAAAGCTATGGCTAGTGATATTTTATTGAGAGAGGCTGTGTTGACCAGTACTTACAGATTACTTCCCTCTTGGCATTTTGAAAAGAATAATGGGGTCCTTAATTTAGCTTTAAAAGTCACTAGAGATAAGCAAAAGAGACCTTGTTTTGAGTACTTACCTGAAAGCCAGTACTTCTAACGGCACAGCAGAAACTGTGCAACTTTCCCATGCTGTGTAGTGTGCCAGCAGGAGTACTTTAAGTGCAGGGTTTTGTGAGGATTTCCACACATGATGCCCTTGTTCAACCAGGCTGCTGACACCTCTGAGCTGATGTTGTTGATGAAGCGCTTAATGCGTTTTGTATCTGCACTGCCAGTGCTGCTGGATTCCTAATCTTGAAGAAGTATGGGTAAAAAGAACCTGGCTTGAAAGACGCTCTTTCTCTGACAAACTTCTTTGTAGCATATGTATAGAGGTTTTTTTTTTTGAATAACAGTACTTACAGGTTTCACTTACAGTTCATTCTGCTAATTCAGAGCTGAGAGTATGATACTGAAAGGATTTTCAGTCTGCATCAGCAACAGCAGAACTACCAAAATCTTCATGGAAGAGAAAGAATAGGATACTGTGGGTTTTTAAACTCTGTTGTTTTTGCACAAAGAAAACTTAATGCAGAGCTTCTATGTGTGTTCAGAATACAATGGGTCAAATATCTGCTGAATGGACAGACTGTATTTTTGGAAAATGTAGTGTTTAATGGTGTGTGTGTGCTTGTTTGGTATGTATTTAGGGGTTTTAAGAAGGTTGTGGTTTGGGGGGAGGAGGTTGAGGCATGTAAATTGGTAAATTTGCACTGTTTTGAATGGAGATATGTTCTTTTCTATCAAAGATACTGACAGGAATTTAGCATGGGTGTAATAACAGCTAGGTTACTTCCGAAAGTAAGGACTGGAAAAAATTGGGCAGAGTGCTTCTGAATGACACATCGTTAACTACCATGGTTTGACACTATTATTAATGACTACTATCTTCTTAAACCCTTCAAGGTGAAAAAATTCTCACTACTAACTCTTCCAAATGTGTCATTAAATCTCTCTGAAAACTGGTTAAACAGGCAGTATTTGAAGAAAATGGCTCAGATATTACGGATTACTTTATCATTTTTTTAATGGGTGTGTGTATAAGTGTGTTACCTTGAGTAGATGATTTGCAGTTTAAGAGATCCTCAAACCTTGAGTCAGTGTTGAGATTGAAAAGACTTTTTCTTCAGGCAGCAGTAGGTGTTAGACCCTGATTTTAGGTGTAAATACAGAAAGTAAGGTGTATCACTGTAAGGTGATTTTGTACTTGAGTATTAGAGGTTTCTATTCTGAAAATACGCATTAGGATTCTGAAGCTCTGGTCTACTTAGGAGCTGTGCTTTTTGCCTGGGTCAATGTATTCTGAGAAGTAGTGCCTAAGTGCTCTTTCATTTTACAAGAAAAAATCTTTTAATGAAAATCTTCTTAGTAACAACTATAAGGCGAATAACAGCTGTTCAAATTTACTGCTAAACTCTGTCTACAACAAAGAGCTTGCAATCCAGTGGCAGTAACAACAGAGCTCCTTTACTGGAATAAGAAAATGGAGTTTCCAACCTACCAATGCTCTTTGCCCTGCTCAGTGGGTACTTGTTATCTCAGTTGCAACTGAAATTTATGGCAAAGATATTCTACTTGTCTTTATTGTGAGCTCTACTGTGTGCTTTGCTCTTATTCATGCAGAAAAACTCCAAGAATGGAATGCTAGCCGCTGCAATGTGCTTGGCAGATGGTCTTGTGGTGGGCTTGAGAGAGTTGCTTATGATACAGACTAAACAGGAAACAGTTGTGTGAAGCGAGTAGCCTTATTTTTCAGAAGGATTTAGGGGAAGTTACCATCTTCTTGCTGGTAACTACAGTCCTAGGTTGTGGAAACCTGCTAACTCAACTGTGGAAGAGGGGTTGGTGAATTTTCTTTTTTTTTTTTGAATTTGTAAACAAGTATGTTCTGCTTTTGAGAACAGAAATGTGCTGGGGCAGGGAGGGGGAGTGTAGGTTAGCTAAGCCAAAACAGTTCTGAGCCTCATAGCAGAGGCCAGGCTACAAGCTCTGTGTAATTGTCACTTGCAAAGAGGAGGAGCAATTTCCATGAGTGCAAATGCTTCTTAATGTGATGTGAAGAAAGTAGTTTCATTTTACTTGTTGATTTTAATATAATGTTAGACTTGCTTTATCGTTGCTCGTCCACTTTTAGCAGCCAGAGATTTCAGTTTTCAGCCTAGGCCCAGGAGAAAAGGAAATGGAGGAGGTGGGAAGACATACACAAACAGTTCGCTCTGGTAACTTAAGGCAAATTTTAGTCTCTGATACCTTTCCACTTTACATTAAAAAAAAAAAAAAAGCAGAGGCTAATTCCTTGCTCTATTCAGCCTAATAGTATATTTTCAAGAATGAAAAGAAAGGGAGGATTGGGGGTGTGAGGAATGGATGTTTTACTATTACTGAATTCTAGTGGATGTCAGACAACTCCTTGGTACTTGATTATCCATTCTGGATGTTTCTTGGTAAGAAGCAGTAAGAAAGGGGTAAGGAGCTAGGTTTGCGTTTGCAGGAAAAATTAAAAGATAGCCTCTCAAACTAGGAAGCTAGTTTCGGCTTTCAAGATGAAGTAACATGAGCTTTCTGGAGTGAGGGAAGTTGTGCTGCAGTGTTCTCAACTCCTTGCTACAGTTCTGAAAGCATAGCAGTACAACAAGGTAATTTTAAACGCAATTCCAGTAGTGGAGACAAGAAGTGACTAAAGCCTAGATAAGGTTCTAGCAGAAGCAGGGAACAAGGTAGAGATGAATTTTGGCAACTTTTCCACTGCTGCTCTTCCAGTGGTAATGGTTACTTATGCTCAGCACCTCTCTTTGCTGGGAATGGCAAACAATTCCTTCTACATCTGGTGTGTCTGATAGATCTGGCCAGCTGGCAGGGAAGTACCTCTTCATGGACTGAATGACCCTGTCCCCTTGAAGACCGAAAGTGGATGCTGCATCCGCTGACCAAGGGAACAAGGGCTGTTCTGTGACTGTCTTCCCCAGCTTGCGTTTCTTCTGGCTGGAGCAGTGGGAAGGCTCCATGCGATTGCACACTGCTGCTTTGCCAAGAGTGGTCCTGTAAAGTCCTTTCTTTGAAGTCTAATGAGCTTGGGGTGTTGCAGAATGGAGGAATATAGGTAGTAAAAGGTCATGTCCCTGAGCCTTGACTGTGCTTATATCAAAGGATACTTTTAAAGTTGATAATCTGTCAGGCACCATGATGAGATGCAGAGTAAACCAGAAACTCTTTGATTTCTTCACTGGTAAGGTTATCTGTATGCATGCCAGTCTTGTTTTCCTGTTCTTAGCCCTTAGGCTTTATACAGCTATTGATTTTTTTTCCCTAGTTGTTACAACATTAATGCTTATTCAGGTAAAGATATTTGTTATTTTCCCAACACAGCCTCACAATTCATTAAGAATGTGATGGGTTCCTCTGTGCTAGTAATGACTGCTTTAATTCCAGCAAACAGTATCCCTGACAAACAGCAGGTTAGATATTCACAGCTAGTTCCGTGGTCCATTACAGCAATTCCTTTTCTTCTTCACTACAGCTAGCATTAGTATTCAAAAGCTGAAAGCATGCTGGTGGAAAGCTACCTAAATATTTATGGAATGTTGCTAGGGTCAGAGTAACAAGGGCAGCAAATGAAATTAAAGATTTACACCATGAAACAAACTGACTTATCAATCACTTCTGGCCAAGTTGTGTATGCTGTTTAAAGACAAGATTTTCTAAGAAGATTTTTTGATGAATTTCAGCATGAAATTTTAATCTGTAGCTTCACTTTGGTATCTGTGTTATTTCTTCCACCAAGAGGAGCAGGTGGGGAAGGCATGGTGGAGAAGGCATTGCACAGCTGACAGAGCTGGCTGTTGCAAAGCTTGATTTCATAAGAACAGTACCCCACACCTTTTATCTGAATATATCAAAGTCTCTTACAAACTTTAGGATCGTATATACCCTGTGTGAGAAAAGTAATGTAAAGGGAGAAACTGAGAGGCAGCAACCTTGAAAAATTTATATTAGAATTAGAGAATAGAATTAGAGATAGAAACCAGGAGATGGGCAGACTTTGCATTTAAACTTTGCAGTCAAGCCTCAGGCTGGACAAAGAAGCTTGCTGTGCTGAGCAGTGAGCAAACTGTGACACTGTTTTACTATTTTTTGGAGGGATATAAGAACCTAGTTAACCTGGCATTTGCATTAAGTGAGAAATGGCATTCTTCTGTTTTGTGGAAGCATGACACAACATAGATTTTGAATGGAAATTGCCTTACTGAAATGAAAACCTCTGAGCACAGAAGCCCTGCCTTCATTATTTTGATTAGAAGCTAAGTATTTTGCAAATTAAAGCAGGTAGGAAAAAAACAAACTGGAGAGGAAGAAAACATTTTTGTTACTATTATTTTTTTAACCTTCCAAATATGGCTTTTTGTTGCTTTTGGACAAGTGTGTAAAATTGTAAAAACCAAAGTAAAGCATTCTTTTTTCGTTTTAACATTTAAGTAATTCTCTAAAGAGGCCTCTAATAAGGTGACAGCACAATGTGAATAAATATATACATCATGTAGAGAAAGTGATCTGAACTGTAAGTGACTTTAATTAGCAGCATACTATCTTTCTTTTGGATTCTAGCTAGGGATTGCATAAAACAAAGCCCCAGGAACTGACTTAACATTAATGCATTTTCTAGTTTTCTCGCACTGTAGTGCTAAGTATTTAAACAGAATAAAGTGGGGTATATAATTTCAGTAGTGTTTTTTTAATTGATCATTATTCTGAAGACATCTGTATAAAAATTGCATGCACGTGTTGGACACCCATTTGTTTGGTTGTGAAAACTCTAAGACAAGACCTGTAAGAACAAGTGTATAATCTTTCAGTTAGATATTGAAGTAGCAATTATTTGCCATAATTAGTGCAAGTGTTTGCCGATATCAGTACGGCTGTGTTGTTTGGAATCAGCATTTGTATTTTGCAAATGAAACTGGTCCCTCCTGATGACTCACTAGAGCAGAGCTGTGTTGATAATCACCCAGAAGGGATTTTTGGTATGCTTGGAGAAGATACATGCTTGTTTCCACTAGCAGAGTGCCTGAACATTAGCATTAGCAAATATTTTTGTTTGCAGGTAATTTACAGTTCTTTTGCTTTCAAGGGAAATAATACCTCGAACAATAAAGGTGAAAGAGAATAGAGGCCTAAAAGGGACACAGATTTTCATTCTTATTATATGAGGTCAAAGGATTCGCAGAGAGGATCTGAAATTTATTCTCCCTTGATTTTTTTTTTGTCATGACAGAGCTTCCTCCCGCCCACTGCCCTGAGGAGTGAAGTATCTGCAATTGTACTAAAATCCACGAGGGCTTTAGGCTCAGCATTGCCCAAAATCACATCCATGATGAGGACTGCAATTCGAAGAAGTAACTTCGTGTATTTTCCAGTATTGCTAGCTGCACTCTGATTTAAAAAGTAATATTTTGCTTAGAATTGAGGCAATCCCAGGCCTAGATAAGTCAATCACTGTACATCAATTGGCCAGGTTTTGAATGGGGCCATGAAACAAAGAAATGAATATCCTTAGGGATTCAATTTTTGCTGATTTTTGGTCTGAAAAGAAACATGACTTGAAGAATAGTTCTATTGCCTAGTCATTAAACAAAGCTCTGATACGCAGACACTCCAGTCTCGTTATTCTGGCTCATTAATATTGGGCTGATGTTATGTATGCTGTATGTGTGGGAATTCCAAGGACTTCACCAGCTTCAGAGCATCCCCCCTTATTTAGTATTCACAGAGATGCCTGTCTAAACATAGTCTTTCTTCTGTATTTTCCTTAAACTTTATGATCTTTTCCCCAGTGAGAAGGAAGACGCACTCAGCCACAGATGCCCAGGGGAAACATTCCTCTTGCTGTGCCATGAAAAAAACTCTGAAAAATCCCTATCAGTTAAGAATTTTAGATGAAGATATTTATCGCTAAGGATCATTAATAATAAATGTTCACGATTTTTTTTATTAAAGGCTAAACTTGTGATACGTGGTTTCTTCAACTTTTGAACCCTGTGCGGTATCTAATTGAAAATTTTTGTTTCTGCCACCCAAGTTGAAAGACATCTAACATTTTATGGCTATTTGTTTTGGTTAGAGGAACTAGTTTTCCCTGTGAAATACTTCCTCCAGAGCTTGTATTTCCCTCACTTGCCATTTACCAACTGCAGTACTGTGTATGTCTCTTAACCAAGGAGGTGCTGACAGCACCAGTGAAATCTTTCACTGCAAGAACAAGTTATACAGCGGTTTTAACTAGGTCTGAAGAATGGCTGCAGGGAGTCATACACTGAATTACCTTGTGGCACTGACCACCCTGAGAGGTGTAAAGGAATGTTGCATAGAGAGAACAAACATGAGGTTTTGTGCATTGAGGCACCTCAGGCAGGGCCCTAAATATAGGATCTTGGTTGAAAAATAATTTGGAAAGAAAAAACATCCATGATGATAAGGAAGTTAGGTAAGTGGTAGTTTTACAGCGTAAAATACTGCTTCTAAGTAGTAGTCTGTCTAGAGTTGCATATGTGTGTGGAGTGGATTTTCCTTGCTTCGTTTCTTAATACCAAGAGTAAATGCACACTAGAATACAGTGCTTCAGGTATTTAAAAATGTATGCATGCCCTCCATTTGCCTATCCATTTCCCATGGGTGTGGGCTGCAGGATGAGCTGTACCTTTCACACTTCTGTCAGTCATCTTGGAGAAACTCTTTCTATGAAAGACTCCTGAGGACTTTTTCTGCTATTTTACAGAGTTCCTGGGTCCCAGAAATCGCTTGTGAAGTCAAAAGGGACTCTGCACACTGCATTCCCAGTACTGTGGGTTGTGTATTATGCATTTACACTCTGATATTTGAACTAACTTGTCAGAAGAGCTGTCTTCCTAAGATGTACAAATCTTGGCTGTTTGGTAGCTGTATTATTATTATTTATTATTATTTTGAAGCAGCCGTGGAAGAATTCTGGTTTGGTTTCGTGTACAATAAGCTAAATGTAATTAAAATAGCAGTGGTATTTTCAGCTTGGAGTCTAAGGATCTCTATTGAAGGCACGCTTTTTTTGAATGTGGTTTTGCATCATCTTTGGAATTTAAAGTGACACAATTGAAACTTGAGAATCACTAGATTAAGGTATTGATCTGATTTTTTTGGTTCCGTTCCCATCCTTAGATGTCATTTATTGTGAAAACATGTCTGAGTTCTCTGAACTGGGGGATGGAGTATGAAGATGCATTGAATTTCTTAATATAATACTTGGAAGTACAATGTCTTTCTCTACCAGCATGATTCTGGCTCTCTTATTGTGCCTGTTTTTATTCTTTTTCCGATGGAGAGGTAGTTGGTCACTGGACAGAATGGTTTTACACAGAAGTGCCATTCTTGCATGGTAATGTTTACTAAGGATGGTTTTAAACAGCACATGAGCAAAGTGTTATCTGCTATTTGCACTATGTAGGTTCACTCCTATAGATTCCTAGTTGGTGGGGCTGTCCCATGGAGAACTGCAGTGTGGACAAGGCTTCCAAGCCAGGATTCCCCCCTCCACCCAGAGCTGAAGGCAATGAAATGTGTGTAAGAGTAGCCTAGCTAATCAAGCCCTCTTGTGCTTGCCAGTACATGTAGCCTACCGATCCGGAAGACAACAGCAGAGATGAATGGCTCCCTGTCTGCCAACAGGAAGCCTAGCCATAAGAAACTTCTCCCGTAACTCTTCAGGAATTGCCCCTTGGAGTGGTGGTTGGGAAGGTCAGCTCCACGAGGGGCACGGTTGCCCTGGTCTCTGCGCTACATTACTGTGGTGGTTGATTTCCATGCTGGCTTACTGAAAGAAGCAGCTAGAGGCATCATCTCCTGGGGATGTGGTTTGCTCTCTGTGTTTAATTAAAGCATGATGGTTGATGCCAGAGGAGTTAAAATGTGAAGTGAAACACTCTTTGCCAAATATTGGGATTTTATAGACTTGGAAACTCATTACTACTGAATTTTATCCATGATAAGTGTGCAGCCTCTTTTGCAGGGCACATTGATTTTGACCTTTTTTGGGGTTTCTCCCTTGTTGAGTTATTTCAGCCTCACATAATGTTGATAGAAATACCCTGCTTGGTGACAAAGCTGTTTGAGGAACAGGGCACTAAGCTAACTGTTTGTCTTTTAAGGAGCTGCTTCAGGGGACTGCTAATGAGATAGAGAACCTTCATCACGCTAGGTCATTGGTTTGAATTTGGTTAAATCAGTCAAACTTCAACCACTTGATAAGTTGTTCATTGGCCTGTAAGAAATGCAGTAGGTGTTTTATACTGCTTGTTAGCTTTTTACAGGACAGCTGTCCAAACCTTGTCACCCTGACAACTTTATTGGTAGTCTCAGAAGAGAAGTCAAATATTAAATGGGAACAATCATGTGGATAACTGTGCATAAACACTTTGTACACTCGGTCAACAGTTCAGAACAAGACAAATATTTCTCAAATCACTTTCTGAATTAGGTCTCAGACTTAGCACTTTGAAATCAAGTATTAGCAAATGAACTCAATATCCTTTCAGTTTCGATTAAGCATGGAAAAGTCATTATTTTTTTTACAAATGTTTAAAATGCCAGACTGCCTGAACAACTTAGCTGTTTTGTCCAAGGGTTTACTAGCAGTGTGATGGAATGTACACTTCTCTTAATTTTGAGGTGAAGTCTCCAAGATGGGGGAGACTTTGCCCTTTTCCCTTTTTGTGTTGTAAAGAAATGGCTAATCACACTTCTGCAGTGTGCAGCAGAGCTTCTCTTTGTTGAGAGACATGGTTGGTCAGTCAGCCATGTGCATGAGTTATTAATGTGTAGGTTCAGGGTTGTTAGAATTATTCACAATCCTATTCTTTCATCAAAAATTGAGCTGTAAACTATGGTAAAAAGTGACATTTTCATGTGCATGAGTTGAACATCTTTAAAAGTCCTTTTTTTTGATATTGTCAGGTAACCTGCACAAAGTCAGAGAAGGCAACAGAATTCCCTCCTAAGGGTGAGGGAACTGGCAAAGGGTGTTGGAGATTGGGAAACTGTTAGTGAAGTAACTGAGATGGACTTTTCTTGTGATGACCTGCATACATGCATAACCACTGCATAATCCAAAACCTTGCTTAATTTGCAAGTTTTTTTTATTGCAGATAACCCTGGCTTGTATGTATAATTATTAATACTGCTCTCTACTGCCTACCTAATGATGCTGAAGTATTTACATTGGAACCAGAGAATGGAAACAAGTCCCCACACTGCAGACTGTTGAATTAGACTAATTTATGGTAGAGTACATGCAGTTCAAGGCAACATATGAAATGCTGGAAGCTTGAGCAACCTGGACCATATTATGTTCGTGTTAGGTTTCGGATAGCAGTGGGTTCCATTGTGAGATTGATTCCTGAGTTGTTGAACCAAGGAAGTTTGATAAGTTAACAGTCCTGGGTATGTCTTATGATCTTGCTTTAATTTGTATATATTTACAACTTACCATTTTCAGTTTTTCTCTACTAAATGTCAAGTTGTCCCTACTTGAAGTTTGTTTTGCTGCAGGATGTTTCACATCCTGAAGATGCCCCTCTGGTGACATTTTTCTGGAGCATGGGGAGTAGCTAGATTGGACTTGCTTAAGTGATGAAGGAGAAGGCCATGGAGGGGAAGGCTGCTGATGTTAACTTGCTTTCCTTGTACTTTTTCCATAGCTGTTTATACAGAAGAACTGTACTTGCACAGTAAATAGATGCATTCTGGGTGGATGTTTTAAGTTCTGATGTGCCTCCCTGATATTGCAGTTGTACGTCCATTCAGGGTGAAGTGTCTGCTGTGGTACGCATCTTCCTCTGGAAGAGGACAGTGGTTGTGCACTGCATAAGGAATTGCAGCTCTGGGCTTCAGTAACTTTCTCCTACATCTGTGGCTTCTATTTGGTTGATGTTGGTTTCAGAAGGCCTTGAGAAATAATAGATACAGCAAAGGGCTGGGTTTTTCCTTGTTATCGGTCCTTGTAGTGCAGACTCATCCTTTGAATTCAGTCTCTTAACAAGACTCAGGAGAGCACCAATGCGAAGCCCTTGCTCCACTCCCGCTGACTGTTCTGCTGCCTGGCAGTTTCTGTCCTGCAGCCAGCGTGACTGCGGGAGCTGGGCGAGAGCAGGGACTGCACAGTGACCAAGTTTGTGCCCACCTTTTCTCATCCCTTACACCATGTCCTCCCTGAAACGGACTTCCCTTTGGTATGGAAAGGCATGTGCAGGCATCCCTATGAGAAGCTGCTGCTATTTGGAGAAGTGGGCTTGCTGCAGTTCAGCCCAAAGGTAGGGAGATTTTTGCAGAGCAGTGGGATTTGCTCAGGGGAGGAATTTTTTCCTAGAGGAGCAGAGGACTGTTTGCTTTCTGAGTTGCTTTACTACCCCTGTAAAGTGAAGCAGGGACTGCAAAACCACGTTGTAAAAAATTAATTTGTAATGACTTACATCATACAAAAGAGCCACAATGGTGCTTAGTAGATTCTTTAGCAGCAAGCTGAGGTGTCTCCTGGAGAGGTTTATTCTATTCCTAAATACAGAGGAGTAGAATACTTTGAATTATTTTTTTTGACCTAAGGCCTGAAATGGGGAGAGTTATGGCCTTGCCTATCATAAAAAGTAAATGTTTGTGCTCTTAAGTGAATTTCATATTGTCCCAAGTTAATTTAATTTGTTTGTAATTAATAAATATTGATCTAGCTGATTTCTTGGTTAGTTCCTATAATAGAATTTTCATGCAGCAAATCATACTGGACTGTGATTTCCTGTTGATGCTGAAATATTATAATGTACTTGCACGCTGATCTTCTTTCATGGATATCCAGAAATAAAAAAACTGAAGGAAACTCTGTTAAAATGCATAATTAATAATGCTTTATATAGAGTACTTTGTGCTATTTCTTGTAATCAAAAGATATGGAAGATGTGGATTTTAATCGGTTTCTGTGGGAGAGGCTTATTAAAAAGATCTTGGGGGATTAAAGAAGCAGAGCAGGAGAGATTATAGAAGTGTTAGTGAAGCATCTTTATTTTAAATTCTGCGTATTTTCATCAGACATCTAGTGTAATCTGGACACATGATGACAGAACAGCATCCAGAGAATATCCTTCGCAGTGCTATATACCTATGATGAGGCCTTATTTCTTATGTTGCATCTGCATATATCACATATTAATGTGTTATATCACAGCCTATTACATAACCTAAAGCCCCAACAATGAGGAAGGGGGGTGGGGGGACTGAGCAGGAAGTGTCTGTAACCTAATAGAAACATGGCTTATAAATAAGAATTCAGCAACTCCAAATATTTTTCTGTGCAACTGCAAATGATCAGAAAACCAGGCAGATTTAGCAGCCTTTGCAGCTGTAGCACTAGAATTTTTCAATGTCAGAGTAAAATTGCAAATAAGATATTTAGAAAACTGTTGTATGGGCTTTTTAATAGACAATAGTCACAGTAGATATTCAACCAAATTTGAATACAGAAAATAAAATTAGATTTAGATTGTCGTTAGTATTTTTCTGAAATTGCATTTTGAAACCACAGCTTCTGTACTACAGCTTTTTTCAGAATCAATGGAATTTATATGATAATCTCAGTTATTCTGAATTGCATTTTTTAACTACTGTAGGCTTGTACTTCTGGTTCATCATTCAATATCTGTTTGCCATTTTTATTTATTCAGTTAGGTACGTATGTGCCCAATACTTCTCACAGAAATAATTCTGGGGTCTGATCCTTTGGATGTCAACTGCCAGCATGCTCCCTCTGTATCTCCACTGAATCTGCATTACTGCCTTAATGCAGATGGATGGAATTGGAGCTTTGACCTGGCCAAGGACGATCGGCCATCCCAAAAGACTGGTGTTTGTGGTTGTAGGACATATACTAACTGTTTTATTGGACCATTTAGATGACAGTAGTTCAGTGTGAATTAATACTGAACAGACAGCGCTGTGTATTAATTGTAATATTAAAAAATGACGTTTATGTGCATTGTAGATTGGCCACTACCAAGATGTTCATGTTTATATTGATACAGTCATTACTGACAAGTTTTTTGTCATCATTGTGAATAACTTGAGAACTTTATTTGTTACATATTTTATCAAATCTATGTTCTGGCTAGCAACTCAATCACATCTGCAAGAGATGTTGAATTATGCTGATAGGACCTAAAAAGGTCAAAACTGTAAAGCACCTTGCTCCAGAGACTTGCCATGTGACCTCAGGTCTAGAGCAATCTAATTAGCATACCATGAGACAGATGAGTTTCTAAAATCTTTTGACTTCCTTCATTAACTGGAAATCCATGTGGCTGTTTTGTTATCAGAGCTTAGAGATGAGTTTGGTCATTTTCTCTTCTAGTTTGTTAGGCTGAAGATTGCAAGCAAGCTTTAGTCTGTGTGAAGAAAACCTGGAGACTTCCGCACGTCATGAAGCAGCTTGTGTTACCTGATAACTTTTTCTGATTCTAACTCAGGGGTCATTTATTGTCTGAACTGTGAATTTCTCTGTGTATAGGATCATGTTGGAGTATGTGGAGAGAGTACCTGCATGTTTGGGGGAACTTGTAGGAAGACATTTGCTGGCTGTTTGGTCATTTGAAGTTGGGGAATTAATTCTGATGGATCTCTGACTCAAATATGGATGATACAGTCAGAAATGAATAAAATCTCTAAAGAGAGCTTTAAATGTTGTTTTTCATTGATGGTTATCTCAGAAATGCAGGGTTTGATATAGCTAGGAAGCAGTATAAAACCTGACCTGCAATGAAGTAATAAAATTCAATAGTTTTCACGTAAAATAAATGTCTCTTGAGAAGTATTTTATTTTGGTTTCAGTTGTGGAGAAAGTTATGCCCACAAATCTGTATAATTTGTTGTTTAAATCAGCAGCCAGGAAATATGGGATGCAAGTGAGAAATTGTGGATTACAAGTTCTTGTACTTATGGAATATTTGTAAATAGCATGCTCAATGCATTAAATGGGGAGGATTAAGACATACACAGGAAACAAAAATCAGTTTGTATGAGCAGAGCTCTATTAGTTTAATTGGTTTTGTGTATCATGCTAAGGTTGAATTTAACAAAGCTCAATGACAGTCTCCACACATTTAAGATAAGCATCATAAATTGTGTGGATTAGAGCACCCTGAAATCTGGATATTACCTTGAGGTTTTTCAAAACTATATGGTGCCTCTCTGCCTGAAAAACAATGGTAGAAGAAAAATGCAGCTTCGGTAAAAATCCATTGTGAAGAATGTTTGTATTTTGATGTAAAAAATTGTTTTCATTTTTGTCCTGATCATATCTAATTTTTGATTAAAGTAACGTGGTTTTGTTTATTATCATTACAACATGCATTTTTAAAAAAACTAATTTAGCTAATGTTTCATGTCTGAGATTTTGATTTACTACTTTAGACTACCATTGTGTAATGATATGAAATGAATATGATTTAGTAATCTTTGAGTCCTAGTCTTTTGTTCTGATTTAGAAAAAGCAATCTGAAATGTCAGAATTTTCTATGGAACTAAAAATCCATTTTCAGTCTCATTATTTCAAATTTGCTTTGTTACTGCAAAACAGGAAAGGATCTTTAGCATAAGGTGGAGGAAGGACAGAATTCATGTGGAAGACTCTTGAATTTCTCAAAGTTTGAACTTGATCTCTTATTGAAGTCCTAGGCTACTGCTAGTTTTTTGAGCTGTGTTTTTCCTGGGGAAAAAGTAAAATTTTAGATTACTTCCATATGAAGGTGGAACAGAACTATCTTTCTGAGGGGAATAAAAAAGTGAGGATCTGGCCAACTGAATGAGTTAGGGAGGAAATATTAAAGGAGAGAATCCATGGGAGGTGGGGGGAAGAAGACCAAAAACCCAGGTGGTGGAGGTGAAGGCAGAAGAGGATGATGGGGAAGAGTGAGTTGTGATGGGAGGACAAGTGGGTGAAATTCTGGTTGGAAGGGTTGCACAGTGGAGGAAGCTGCTGCTTGGTTTTCAATTGCCCTACCAGGTATGTTGGCACCAGCCTCCTGTGTGCATGCCTGGTCCTGAGCAAGGTCTCAGAGTGGATAAATCTCTCCGTGAGCTGTACATGCAGCCCTCTGAAAAGGGAAATACCCTGTATGCCCCCGACTAGCTGAGCAATGCCCTCCAGCCCGCCTGGGGGAAGTGACAGTGGTGGGTACGTCACGCGGAGTTGTTGGGAGGGTGTTGGAGGCACAAGGGGCTGTACTGAGGGCTGCCTGTGGGGTGGACGTGGTGCTGCTGGGCTGGAAGGGCCCACGGACTGACCGTGGAAGGGCCCTGCTGCAGGGAAACCAGGTCTGCTAATTCAGATGTTGGAACAAGATCTGTATCATCACAATTTGAAAGCTAGCATTGAGAGAACTGCGTGTGTGATTTCTTCTTTTGGACTAGAATACATGCCAGCCTCTTAATTTCTTACTGTTTGTCTCATTAACTTTAGTCTCAAGGCTGCATAGTATTTTATTACCTGCTTTTGCTAATACTTGTTATAAACACCTACTGAAGCTTCATATTAAAGTATTCTCACTGCTCACATTGCAGACTAGACTTCTCAATGCAGATTTGCCATAAAATGCAGTTTGTGAGATAATTATATTAGAGGGCTGCGCTCTGCAAAATGGTTTAAAAGCTGGAGAATAATTAATTATGAAGTGACCTCTTAAAAGAGTAGATTTTTTTTTCTTTAGCGTGATTTAATTTCCTGATAGAGATTTTGGATTGCCATCAAAACAGAATTGAATCTGTCAGTGTTTGTGTCATTATTACAATGTCCAGCTCTATTTGCCAACTTTGATATGATGGGAAGTCTTCTGTGGGAGAAGGGGCTACTTGGAGGCCAGAGCTTTCCAGCCCATAACTTCCTTTCCAAGTGTTGCGGTAGTGCTGATAACTATTGATGTGTCTACTATCATTTACTAGAAACTGTAATGAGATCAACAGCTCTATTCACAGAAGTGGCTGAGTGCCAGGGAGGAGGTGTCAGCCAGTTCAGTCCAACTTGTACCAAACTCTCTTCAAGATGGAGATGAAGGAGGTTTGTACTTCTTTGTAATTGCACTGCTGGGGGCCACAGAATTAATCCAAATCCCATTGTTTTTGTCGTCTTAACTTTCTGTGCCATATCTCTGTGGGAAATATAAGTCTTTCAATGGATGTCTTTTTTATTTGTGTGGTGTTTTTTTTTTTAAATACAACTTTTGTATATAAGCTAGCTAGAGAACTGTTTGTTTTGGAAATTCCCCCAGTTTCTCTGTAGTTCCTGGCGATTCTGGCTTAAGCTATATTCAGCTCATCCACTGCAGAGTACTGAACCTTTCAGAAGTGCTTGGCAATAGTCAGTTGATGTGGATTGCCCTGTGCAGAGGCTGATGCTGCTTGTACTGATCAGTTAGAAACTCTGATGTGAGGCTAAACAGATCTTTCTGATTCATGGGTCTTAGTGATGATTGCAGCCACAAGGTAAGCAAACTGGGGGGGGGGGGAAGGTTAGGAAATGTCTCATTGGAGTTGAACATCTTTGGAAATGTGTAAAACAACTGGAGAAGGTTTAGAAGGAACTTTGTTTCACTTTGAAGCAACAGGTGCGCAGCAAGACAGTAGAGGACCAGCTTTAATGAGTGTAGGAGCAGCTTTTGAAAGTCTTTATATTTTTAGTAGTTTTAGGTTAACTTGGATGAAGCTAGTTTTGGAGAAAAAAAGGAAAGGATGCTTAGAGGCAACCTCATTGCTCCCTGCAACTCCCTGAGCAGGGGAAGCACAGAGGGAGGTGCCAGGCTTGTCTCCCTGGTCACTGATGACAGGATGTGAGGGAGCGGCACCAAGCTGTGCCGGGGAGGGTCAGACTGGATATTGTGAAAAATTCCTTCACCGTGAGGGCCGTCAAACACAGGAACAGGCTTCCTAGAGAGGTGTTGATGCCCCATGCCTGTCAGTGTTCAGGACGCATTTGGACAATGCCCTCAATAACATGCTTTAACTTTTGGTTAGCCCTGAGGTGGTCAGGCAGTTGGACTGTGATCTTCCTAGGTCCCATCCCACTGAACTATTCTATTACAGAAGGCTGAAAAGTAAGACATAAGAATTAAAGGCAAAAACTAATTAAAAAAAGTATTGAGTTCTGAGATTCTCAAATGAGGAGCTCTTGAGAAGAAAATGGATTGTGGTTCATGTATGCATCAATATAGTACTGAGTTTGCAGAAAACCCACAATTAATGTTTGATAGTATGCTAAAACTTACCCAATGAGAGGCAGCTGCCCAGTCTGGAATGAAGGACGGGCAGTGCTCTGATCCTGGGGATAGAATAGGAAATTATAAATACTTAAAGTAGAAAGCATTCAGAGCTGAAAGTCAGGTCAAGTGTCAGGCTGGCATTTGGAGACAGAGGAAAAATTGCAAAGTGTATAACACAAATTTGCAAGGACTGATAAATAAGTCTAGATGAAAAGGTGGTGAGCTCAAAAGTACTCCTTTTAGAAGCAAAGGATGAAAGGGTACAATAGAGAATGAGTGGGACATTTATGAAGAAATGGGACTTCTACTGACTTTAGGGTAAACATCAGTGTGGTACCAGGAAAAACACGTTTATCTAAAGAATGAAAGCATATGGGTAAAAATGAGGCTTAACAGCAGCCATTTTGTCCTTACAGTAGAAATATTTAAGGACAGTGTCTGTGTAACAAATAAGAGCAGCAGTGATTTTTTTTGCCGTACTGTGGGAGGAATATCCTCTACTAGGAGTAGAAAGAGGTTTTACTCATTAGGCCACTTTTAATTGGCTTAAACTCCAGTATTTTTCAGTGTATGGAATTAGAGATATTTTAGCTAGACCCCGTTATCCTTGATTTAACAGGACGACAGAAAACAAGTATGGCAGAAAATAAGACTTCTCCTAAGATGAGTGCATTTAGAACTGATGATAGAGCTACAGTAATTAAACATCAGTGGTGACCCTCTGCTGATTTGTTCAGTAGGAGAAATGAAGACAAGAATACTTTGCTTCCCACATGGTGGAAGCTAATGACAGAGATGCTGCACATTACACATATCTAAGGAGACAGACAGGAAAGGCAGAAAAGCACTTAATGTTAGGATCCAAAGTGTTGCTACTACTTATGAAAATGACTTGCATTTTTTCCAAGTTAGAAACAAAGGTTGGAAACTGCCAAATTGTCATAGGGCATAACTCTGTGGCCATATGTCATTTCCATCTTGGACAGCCATGTGAGGTTACTCCATGTGGAGCATTGCTTAAAAAAAAAAAAAACCTCCCCTAATTGAAACAGTTCCTAAACCTTGCATTTATCTGGGTCCACCTTATGCTATAGACTCACTTCTTGCTTTTGTTATCTGCAGGGAATTATTTCCTGTGATGTTTTTGGCTCTGCTTGCAATGGTAACTGTGGCACTGCACAAGGGGCAAATGAGCACGTATTTGTGGGAGAACATGAATAGAAGGAACACGAATCCATCCACTGAACCCTGGCACAGTGATGCCCTTATTCTCTTTGTGTGTTTTGGTCAGGACATGATTCTTTTTACCGTCAGCACTGCATGCATTTTTTTCTTTCCTCTTCATGTTCATATCACTTCTTCAGTTCCCATGCACAGTATTAAATGCTGTTGTATGGTCCGTCTACACTTAGGGAATTTGTTTGCATTAGCACAGTACATTTTTAAGTTATTCCTGTGGATAACAGCTTTCGGTTAGCTCCATCACCTCAGATGCCATATAAGTAATATAAACATAGTACTATAAAGTGGTGTTACAGATCAGAACAAGAAAGATAATCAGAAGTGTTAAATTCGGAACTGATGCTATTGGAATAACCCCTGATGCTGAAATCAGACCTGAGATGACAACGGAGAACATAAGTGATGTTGTCTGCAATGCAGTGAACAGGTACAGAGCCCAGAGGAGGGCACAGTGGTGAAGATAAAGTAGCTGCTGTGCCCTATAAAGCTGGGGAGCTGCTAGAACAAAAGGGAGGATTTTCCTGTAGTCCTCCTTCTAAGGCTGCGGTACCAATGAAATTGGGGGGAGGGGTTGTATGGATTGTCTTTTCCCTCTAGAAGTTCAGTAGTTTTAGTGCCATCCTTATTTACTCCCTAGAACTTACTCCTTTGAAGTCTGGGTTGGTGTGGTGAGTAACAGTTTTAATAGTCTAACGCATTGAATGACTGAGTGAAATCTTTGGAATTCCGACATCCAGTACTAGAATGGGATGAGATGTGCAGAAGTAAGGGCTGGGAAGCAGTTCCGAGTAAGACACTACTGGGAAGAAGGGCTGGGCAGCTAAGGGCATTGAGGGACATTGGCAGATAACACAGGAGTATCTGTGCAGCACCGAACCAAATTAAACCTGGTGCTGGTGCACTGCTAACCTCCAGCTTCTGTATATGTAAAATGCCTAAGCAGAGAGTTGATACACAAACTATGTAGTTACTCTTGGACTACACAAAAGTCATTAAGCTGTATATACTGTCTAGTCTGACTTTGGCAGAATGCTTTATTCCTATGCTGATCCTGCTTGTTGTATCTTGTGTGCTTTGTGTGAATGAGACATAAAACCTGAAATGCTTTCTCTGTAGTTCATTTCCTACTGATCTGAGGATTAAAGGAGGCATCTCAACAAAAATGAGAATAAATAAGAGACTTTTTTTGGCAGTTGAGAGCTAAAGCCTTTTAAAAATAATTGCTTTGAGTTTACCTTTAATAGGGATTCTCATCCTGATTTAAACAGTATTCAATATAAGTCCCTTAATTGTAATATTACTAATCCTGCTGAATACAGCCAGTGTATTGCTTGTAAATGTGTTTTTCCTTGACTGGCAGTATGTTTACAAAGATTTTCTGCTCCTAGATTTATCTTTATTCAACCCTGATACCAATGCCAAGCAAGTGAAATCCATTTTGTTGTTTTCTTCTGTATGCAAACAACTTAAAGGTATTGTCAGTGAGTGTTTTAAAAGTAGAAGAAATAGAATTATAACCTTGAGACTGAATGGTATGTTTCCAGTTTAGAAAGTGTATGTTTATTTTGGAGTAGTCAGTTAAAGCCCCTTTCGGATGCCAGCAACGAGCTACCTTGCGCTGCACCATGGCACGCGAGCAGCACAGAGGGCAACACGTGCTGTGTAGGCGCTGTTGAGAAAATCTCTAGCAGTGATGTCAAATTCAGCCCATTGCTGAGGAGCAGAGAAGTCTGACATCATGATTTGGACCAGCCACCTGCGCTCGTGTGGAAGACTGTCTGACTCCATGAACACTTGCGCTGAGTGAAGTGTGCTGCCTAGGAAGAAGTAACCAGAGCGAGGAAGAGCAACAGCACTTGCCATACGAGGCTGTTGTTGTGCTGTGCTCTGTCCCCAGCCATGCTAGCAAAGTGCCCTGCTAAGAGAGGGCTGTCTCTCCCTGTGTCTGTGTGGTTTGCCCTTCAGAGAGGGGCAAGTGATTCCCACTTAGCAGTGTGGCAAGGAAGATTGTCACCAAAAAATTCACAGCAGTACAAGCAAAAGAAAATGCTATAGAAGGTTATTGTCTGGTTGTGGTTGCATCCTAGTTGCATTGTGGTTGAGCAAAGCTCATTTTCTAGGGCTTGGGAGTAATCTTTTATTGAACTAAAGGCCAGTGAGCATTTTAGTGCTGTTTTGGTTCTTTTCTTACAATTCTAGTTCTGCTGCAGGGAGCAGGTGGCACCTCGCGATGTACTTTGCGCATCTTAGCATGAGCTTGTGATCCTCACAAGGGTAGTGCGTCCCATGGGTGGGTCCGAGTGACTCTCTCACTAAGGATGCTTGAATATAACAAAGAAAGCAGCCAGAGCAGAGCGGGACAGAGAAGCCAGAGTGCTCTAGAGGAATACAGGGAACTGTATTCTCATTGATCACTTAGTCCATTTATTTTTATTTAAAACTACAGCATGAAAAGCCAGTAATCTATACCTGGTAATCTACCCCATCCATCCCTGTGGGGATCTACCTCACTGAATGGGACTTGAAGCCCAAGTTATCCTGCTTATGCAGAAAGTTGGGTTGCTTTATGGAAGCAATTATCTTTGGCTTGTATTCAGTATGCAAATGCCCTCTATTCTTTTAAAGTAAGATGGTTTATACTGGTGTAATTGGGGAGTGGGGGATGTATGGATTAAAGTCTTGCATGGCAGCAGCCAATCTGTGCCTTTGTCCAGAGGTTGTAGCCTGTCATTTTTGCAGTGCAAAATACATGCTGAAAAATAAGCATGCATCTCTAATTATATTTGAAATTTGAATCAAAGGAGGAGCCTCCAGGTGCAAGCTGAGTGAGGGTGATTCTCTAGCCATCATAACAAACATTTCAGAGCCAAGAATGAGGGAGGCCAGCAGATGAGAACAGCCATCCATAATTTGTCCTGCTTCCACTGTTTTCACAGCCTGCCCTCAGAAGCAGCCATGGTGTCTGGCTTTGGGAGGAAAAAATGTAGTTGGTGTTTGTTCATTAAAGGACCCAGTTGCTGTATAGAATTAGCAGGATGCAGAGCCAAGTGGATATTGAAGTTGATTGCATACAGCTCTGTGCTTTGGATTTTGGAACTATAAAATGTTGACAAATTGTATCAAAGGCAGCTTAATCACCCTGTATTTGTGTATATGCTGGATCACAATGAGAGGTCAGCTATTTTATGTGGGAGATGAGATTTAAATGAGTTCTGTCTGTGCTCACGCAGCTAAGTTTGCTCTACCTCTGGTACCAAAACCTATTTCTCTTCAGCTCTGCATGTAGTACAGTGATTCTGCATTTTGCAAGGACAGTGTGATGAATATGTTTTGGCTAGAAAATGTGAAAGTTTAAAGTATGGCATGAAAAGCATATCAAACTTGATTACCTTTTTGACAGAATTGCAAATTTGGTGAATGAAAGGAATGGAGTAAATGTCATATATTTGGATTTTAGTAAAGCATTTGATACCGTTTCTCACTTGAAAAATTGATTCAAATCAACTTTGATGGAGATGCTGCCATATGATCTAAGAGTTGGCAGAGCAACTGTAAACAAAGAATAATACTAAATGGCTGTGGCTGGAGCTCTGGGAAATATCTAACCAGGGAATAATGCTGTATGTGTTCTAATGTTTAATAACATAGAAAATGAGGAATATAAACTGAAATCTGTGGAGGTACTGAACCGTGATAGCTCCAATACAGAGGAAAATAGTTAAATAACACAAAGGAGTATTGAAAATTATTAGAAATTTGGATGAAAAATAGGAACAGAAGATGGATATCATCTGAATCCTAGCTGAAGGGAACAATAATACATAACAGAAAATTCAGACGCTCACAGTGAAACTTATGAAATAGATTTTTCCCTCTTCTAATTAACTCTAATTAATTGAAAATTGAAAAAGGCTTTCTTTGGGGCTTTTCTGTGTTAGACCCAAAGACAGCCAGTTCTCTTTCAAAAAAAGAGCAGTGCTGTATTTGGGACCCTAGGGTTACGCTCGCTGGGGCAGACGAGTGTTTGCCATCCCAGCCCCATGGCACCAGGAGCTCAAAGAGTGCAGAGAAGTTTCAAACAGCACAAAGTAGGGTGTACGGTTGTGAGGAATAAAAGCACAAAGACTACTGTTTACTTGTTTTTTTTGTTATATCACGCTTGAACAGCACTGACAAATATAGTCAGTAGGAAACAGAAGTAATAAAATAATAAAAACAGGAAAAAAAATCCATGCCTTCTTTAACATACAAATGAGTTTTAAGTTTTCTCTCTGAATAAATGCATCTTGGGATTAATGTTTTTTTCTGTAAGAGATGTTTGACAAATATGAATAAAGCGCAGTACATTAAATCTTCCTCTGGCAGTGTACATGTAATCAAATCAAAGAAAATGGCAAGGTCATTGTCTATTAATTCTCTTTATATTTTCTGAAGTTGACCTTTTCTTGTGCTGCATCCTAATTAGTATATGCAGACCTGCAGAGTTGTGACTATAGATTCTGGGAGTGCGCAACTTTTTCCCTCCGGTTTTGGATGTCTTTGGTCGTTCTATAGACTAGACTTTCTATTCGCATTAATTATGGACAAAGTGAGTTTGGCATTTCTCTCGCTTACGTGGTTTCCCTGTGACTGATGGATGCTGCTGTTACCGAAAGACAAAGCTAATCAGTATTAGAAGTTCAGATATGCATAAATCCTGATGAACAGTGGGAAAATGCTGACTTTTTCAGTAATTCAGATGGCTACCTGTGCATTACACCCTGCTTAGCATTTTCATCCTGGGAGAGTACAGACAACCTACAGTTTCATTGAACATGAATAATTTTAATTTAGCAATAAAGAAGGGAAGGAATCATTGAGAAATAAAATAGCCAATTGGTTAAAAATGTGAGTTGACTGTAGTTTTTTGCTCTGTGCTTACCTAAATGGAGTTGCATTTTTGATGTCAGTGGGACTACGTCTGTGCCTGGTAACAAGTTCTGCATAGCTTGGCATGGATGATATCAACAAGATAGAAAGGGATAAACAGAATTTGATAAGAGAAATTTACTGACTTGAACACTTACTAAGAATTAGTTAACTTCTATCTATATTTCTTATTGTTGGTTATTGTTCTACATTATATCTGAAACTTCATCTATAGGGAAGTTATTTTCAGCTAAATCACATGGGAAATTTCTACAAATATGCGAACTAAAGATTTGGAGCTTGGGATGATATTTCTCTATACCTTATTGATGTTGCAAAAAAGCATTTCTGTTCAGCGATTGTGTTAAGTGATGTGAGCTCATGTTTCTAGGAATGTAGGATGTGTATCATACTTGCATAATATAGGAGTGCATTTCTGAGGAGTTATAATTTAGTAAACAATATAGGTCATATCTTCTGTGACTTCTAAATATAAGCTCCTAGAGATTCATAGCAACTATAAGAGAAGTGCATTGAGAAACAGTACTAGTCCCACAGTGTTACTGTAAACTGCTGTGAAATACAATGTTCTGCTCAGTTGTGTGGGCTTTATAAAGGATATGGGCAAGTCTCAATGTTCAGTCAAGAACTACGAGGATGACGACGTCTGTCTCCCTTGTTCTAAGAAACTAAAAAGGTTCGCTTGATTCAGAAAAGAAAAAAGTTTATTGCAGTCTTTCTGTAATGACTTTGAGACAATATTTCTGGTAGCAAAGAGCTCTGTACTCTTGTAGAAAAAGCCTTTACAAAATGGAAACTGAAATCAGGCAAAAATGAGACTAAAACAAAATAGACTTTCTGAAACAGGAAGATTGACAAAGTGCTGGAGCCATGCAGTTGAGCATGTGGTGAATCCTGGAAGCTCTAAACTTGATGTGAGAGTCATTTGATAATATTTCATAGCAATATGATGTTGCAGATTGAACAAGGTGACTATAATTGTATCCTTTTAGCCTTAAAAAATATGAATCTTTATTGTACTCATTTCCAAATAGTGAAATGAAGATGTGGAGTTTTAAAAGGAGGAAGTATTTTCATTGTTGTTTTTAAATAGAATTGTTAGATTTTACCAAGTGATCATTGACAGCTTATGTGCAAAAGACAGTAAACTTTATGTGGCTTAATCTGGGGTGTATAAGTATGACTGAGTTCCGGATGCCTACTGCAAAGGCCAGGAGAGAATAAAAGTTGCATTTCTGGTTGGAAAAGAGGTGAGCAGAACATAAAGCTGTGCCGTCGCTGTGGAGACTGCAGGAAGTGAGAACGTGATTGTGCTGCATCTGCACCGATGAGCAGGCCTGTCTGGTCCTCGGTGGTGTGTGGTGGGCCAGGGCAGCTGCTGCCACCTTCCGTGTTCCTCTGGGGACACTGCAAGCTGTGGTGAGCTGGGAGTTTCTCCAGAAACTTCTAGTGACCAGCCTTTAAGACTGACACCTCCAGGCTTTGTACAGAAAACCTCCATTTTAAAACTGTGCAGATCACCTCCTGCCTGAATGTTAGCTACTTTGTGGTGGCTCTGATTGCACTCCTAAAGCCACAAGTTTCCGAAAGAGTTTGAGTTCTGGAAATGTTGCCTTAAAGTTATATTTGCATAGATGTGTTATGCTTTGATAATTAGATGATTTCTGCTCTGCTGTAGACAGTGGAGTGCCTCAGCTGAAATCACTTGGACAGAATCAAGGAGCAGTGATTCCACAAGATTTATTACATCTTCATCTTCTTTTTTTGGTTTAATGTATGCTAGTGNGGAAACTTTTTATCTTAAGATTTTTTAAGGCAGTAATTTTAAATATTTTATACTGTTATCAAATCACTCACATGTAATAATAAAGCCTATTTAAAAATATATATTTAAAAATATTATTCACGCAGGTCTTAATCCAAATATTGCAAAGTTTTGGTTACTAAAATGAAAGATTCTCCAAGCTAAATGAGTTTAATCTGATTTTCAAAGTAGTTCGTGTAATTCCATTCTAACTTGTTCTTCTGCTGGTCACTGTAGGCTGCTGAATAGTGCATTCATCTTACAGTTGTAGCTGTCGCTTCCCTATCATTTCCCTGAAATAGGAAAACTAGCAGCAGTGACTTTCAGTTGACTGTCTACGGGCTTTTGGGGGGCCCTGGGTGACTCTGAGTTTGTCAAGAAAGGCATCTACATGAACCAAATTGGCATTTGCTGTGCTACAGTGTAAGGGATTTCTAGGGTCCCAGCCCTCTACTGGAAAATGTTCATGCGAAGGTGGAAAACTGCTGACCAGGGTTCATATGATGAAGACATAAAAAGGAATTATTTTTATGAATAAGCCTTACAATATTGACATGAGACAGATTGCTGCAAGTGTCCAAAGACACACACAATTAGTTAAAAATGTAACTGTCAGTTTTCTTTTAATGATTCACCACACAGCTGTGAATGACTGCTGTTTTATTACACAGCATCTGGTACCTGTGTAAACCCCATGCCCTTGGGACATCACCTAGATGGTCTTCATCCTTTGCTGGGTAGGAGTTGTCATTCAGTCTGTGTAGCTCCAGCTCCTCCGCGCAGTGCTGCTTATACAGTTGTGTCTGCAGCCCTCTCGGCTGTATGTGCAGCAAGTATCCCCTGTGAGCAACGTAATTATACAACCTTACTAAATTTTCAGCCTGTAGTTAAGATGTCACTGGCAGATAAAGCTCCTGAAAGACAAAGCGTGTTTTCTTTTCGTTTATCTTTTCATTTTTAAGTAGTGTTGAACTGAGTAGAGGGACACTGTCAGTCGTTCTGATATGAATCTAGTTGACCCTGATGGGCAACACAAGTTGAACCGAGCACTCTCAAGATGCTATTTCAGTAAGGAAAAACACACAGGCAAACTGCATTGCTCAGAGACATAATTTGGCCTTCCTGAACTGTGAATGTGGAGCTATTCAGGTTTCTGAAACAAATGAAGTATTTCAAAAAGTAAAGTATTTTAAGCTCCTGGAAACAAGGGCAATACACAGTTAGGACTAAAAGGTTGGCTGGAGATGATAGGAAGTATCTGCCAGGCCTCCAGCTAAATTTGTTAGGGTATGAATTTATGTACTGCTTGAAAAGTGCACAAGATGCGCAAAACAGATGCAGGGAAGTGCAAGAAATTAACGCTATGGAACAAACCTGAAATCTTGTGTCCTTGAATCCTTGAATCCTTGAAAAAAAACATTTTTTTGTTAGCTGTTTACAGCATGACACTCTTTCTGAGAGTATCAATTTGAGGATTGGTTTAACTTCCTGGCATTTTTTGAGTTAGAGTATATGATGGCCATTAAATAGGGATGCTTCAGTTGATAAACAGAAGTTGAAGACAACAAGATTGCATATAGACCATTCTTTAGATCCTGCTAGGATTGTACATCTTTCTGATGTTTAGAACAGGCTCTGTAGCTGTCTCCTACTGCAGTGGTATTTTTCATTCATTTCAAATAATGTGAAATGCCCCACTTTGTTCTTTTCTCTCCTTTAAATTAACTGTGAAGAATGGGGATTTATGCTGTAAGTACAGATTATAAAATGTTATGGAAACATTTTTCTGAGATGGTTAGGACTATGGTAAGCTTTCTTGGTCTCCTGTGGCTTGTAAAATGGGTATTACTTCTGTCAGTATGCAGCTCTCCTTGAGCACTCAAGTTCATTAGTTCCCGTTTGCAGCTGTGCTGTCGCTCTCCACTGTTTGCCCCAGTGTTAGTGAGTGCGTTGTTGGAGTAAGTCAACTACAGAGAGGAGAGCTAATGTAAAGAGAAATCACTTTCCATTTGTGCAAATAATTTGCAGTGGCAAGTTTGTAAAATTGAATAAAGAAGCAAAACAGGATGAAAGATGCTTGGAGATGGAATCGCTGACTGGAAAACAAAAAAGTTATTGCAGCAGATGAGCAGGTCAGTACAAGGGAACTGGTGATGTAGCAGTGCTCAATTGGGTGCAAATGAAAAAGCACCTAGACAATCAGAAAACACAAATAGAAAAACCCGGCAAGGAAATAACTTCTGGTGCCTCGTAATATGCTGTGTGATTTCACTGAGACAGGTAAAGATGTTCACCATATTTTCCAAAGAAGATGAATGTAAATGTAGCTCTGATTTTTTTTTAGAGAAACACAGTCATGTTTATTTGTAGTTATTAGGGTTTAAAAGAATTTCATGGTCCTGCATTTCTCCAAAATATATTTTGTCTTCCTGTGTTCCTAAGAAATACATTCATGCCTGTCCTCTCTTCCTGTGTTCCTATCAAATACATTCATGCCTGTCCTCTGTGGTGTATCTATCCAGTGTTTGTTAACAGGCATAGTTATGCTTGTTGTCATGTGTTCTGCTATTGTCCTCCTGGGTTTAAAGGTGTTTATTAAAGATACGTGTGAAGGTAACAAAGTATTTCTGCAGCCTGGATGTGGAAGCATCTTGACAGAGCTTGGATGCGCTATTCGTGTGCCCTGTGCTGGCCAAGAGGAGGTCCATATGATAACCTTCACTCAGCTTTTTCCTAAGATGCCATGAAAGTGCCTGAAGCTCAAAATCTTGTGCTACATGTGGAGACTTTCAGTGATTTCAGGGTATTCTGGATCAGGCTGGAAATTATCCTAGCAATACCTACATCCTGTAACCTTCGTATAGCTGACAAAGTGACTTGTTAATCTCTTTGAGCTTGGGCGCAGTTTGTTTGAGCTGAGAGCAGTGTGATGTGCCTGGCTATGCAAACAACCATCTGCAACACGTGCTGCATGGTAGGAAGGACACTTGATGGTGACTTGCCTATTAGCTGGTGAGGACATACCTGTGTTATGTTTGACAGCTTTTTGAACACTGGCCAAATCTGCAAATACATGTTCTCCTGATTTTAGGCTGGTAAAAACAGAAGGGAGTTCCCTATGTGTCCTTTTACGGATAATCATCATTTTCGGGGGTTGGATGTAGGGATGGGTAGGTGTGTGCAATTCAGTTGCTATTTTGGTCTGGAATGACAGATTGTTCTTTTCTGGGCATCTTATTTTTATAGCATTGCGAGGCTGTCAAGAAACATTTCCTGCTGCAATATTCTGTGTATGTGTTCCTGCACAGAATATATATGCATTTGTGTACATGGTAATAAATTCCAGAGCTGCTATTACCAATCAGGAAAGAGAGCTTGGATCTATTGTGGCAATTTCTCTGAAATTACTAGTTGAATGCTTAGTGGCAGTAAGAAATGGCAAATAAATCTTAGGGATTCTGAGGAAGGGAATGGAGAAGAAAACAGAAAACCTCATTTTTCAAGTGTATGTCTACATTTCAAATTCTGTGTGCAGATTTGGTGACCCCGTCTTGCAAAGGTCACAGTAAAACTGATAAAATCTCAGAAGGACAAAAGGAATGGTTAAAGGTATGGAGCAGCCTGTAAGGGAGCAGAAACATAATAGATTAGGAGTGCTGCATGAAAAGATATGATAGTATGTAAAATCACGGATGGTACAGAAATACGAATAGGGAATGAAAGTCACTTGTGTGTTGCTTTTTTTTTGTAGCACGGGCACTAAGGTGTCCAACAGAAACAGAGGATTTAAAATGAGCACGAGTAGTTTTCCATGGAAAGCACAATTAAATTGCAGAGCTTATTACTACGAAATCTGTGTTGGAGAAGAAGATCCACATTATCACAGACTTAAGAAAGTCAAAAATATGAAGGACTTAAAATTCACCACAGGCTGCTAAATAAAATGGCTTG
This sequence comes from Chauna torquata, assembly GCA_013399475.1. Classification (NCBI taxonomy): domain Eukaryota; kingdom Metazoa; phylum Chordata; class Aves; order Anseriformes; family Anhimidae; genus Chauna; species Chauna torquata. The sequence goes on along the minus strand of VXAL01016488.1, from coordinate 38,461 downwards.
GAAGCCAGCTGTAACTTAATTGCACAAAACTGCTGGAACCTCTGAGTATGTAGACAGGAGGGTCACACAACATGTGCTCTGCATCATAGAGACTTTAAGTACTAGCTGCTGGCCAGTGTTTATTTAAAAAGAAAGCAAAGGTGGGGGGAGAAGAAAGTAGTCTTGGGCTAGGTGGCTCCTTACTCCCTTTCAGCATGGTCATTTCCATGTTCTGAGTGGGGCTCTTCTGTGGTGCACAGCTTTGCCTTTAGTTGTGATAAGATCTAAGGAGCAGCTATTTATTTGCTTATTTTCTGGTAATTCCATGGCTTAGCTGCAGGAAAATTTTCATCTGTCTCATGTAAGGTGGAATCTGAACTTTATATGTGCATGTATTTATTTGTATGAACTTCTAGATTTTGTTTAAAAAAAATACTGTAAAAGATGTGTCATTTAGATGTCACTTTCTAAACTGCTACTGACCAATACATGTTGTTTTTTCTTTTAAATCCGTGGAGTTTCAGGCTAGGAGAGCAAAAGGTTTCCTATGATATGAATTAACTTTTTTTGGCACCTCTGCTGAGAGAATTTTCAAAGCAATGGCAGGGCACCTAATGAACAGAAAAGCAACTGTCAACTTTGGGAGGGGAATTACTAGGTAGTCTCAATTTTCTGCCTAGTTATGCCATACATGGGACATAGTTACTGTGACTGACATACTGGGTCTGCTTCCTCATTTGTACATTACAGCCAGATATTATATACATAATATCTAGAATTAGGTATTGCTAGACAAGTGTTGCTGCTGTTCCAAGAAAGCATCTCAGGGTGGTGTTTTTTCCTATTTTTAATCAAAATTGAAAGTAACATTGAATTTAATTATTTAAGGTGTTTAAGTAAAATTTTGAAGGTTCAATAGGGGATGAATTTTATCCTGCAACCAAGTGTTATTCTAAATGTTTTTCTCAATATTGCATAAATTTCTGAACCTGTATGTTCCTTCAGCTTCAAGAGCAAGTAACGAGAAGAAAGTACTTTTTACTCAGGTATCTAACACCATTTGAACTGGTCCAAACTGTTAAGCCATAAAGAATGCATAGTTTCCATTAGCTCTTTCTTCTTTTACTGATGTGTTTAAACCTGGGATTTGATCCATTTTGGTGAAGCCAAGTTTTGAACTGTGGCCAAATATTTCCATCATGGGAAGCTGAGGGAGGAAGGGAGGCAGCAAAGAATGGGAATTGAGGGTTTGGTTTTGTCTTACTTTCTTAAATAAAAACACAACCTCAGAACTCAGACCATCACTTACCTGTGTAGCAGATAAAAGAAGGTTTGAAGTGTGGTGTCTCCTTCCTAAGACAAACACCATAATTTTCTCAGTGATTTTCAGAGCCTTAGAATTTCAGGTTTAGTGTTCAGAATTTTTGAAGTAGGGGCTTCTACTGATTACAAGAAGCTGTAGCAGTAGTCAGCAACTGGTTTTTTGGCATCCTTACAAGAAACTAAGTGATAAGACAAGCTGTAGCTTACTGAAGGATACCGTGCCTATTTTCTAAGTGTGTCTTAAAAGTTCTGTCCCAGGCAAAGACGGCAAAGCCTCTTGTCCCCCGGCTAGTTGCTGCGTGTGTTAAACAACTACCTAATATTCCTCGTCTCTCAGAATGGGTAGTAGCATGGCTCTTCAAGGATAATTTGCTTTCCTTATCTGTAACTGTTGACAAGGTCGTGCTCTCGTGGATTTTCATAGCTGGATTGTGGCTGAGTGCAGAGACCACAAATAGCAAATTACTAGTGTTCACAGAAGGACATTATGCAAGTCAGTTGACTTTAAAATACATATACACATGTATTTTAAAGTATGTAAATATATAAAAATATATGTATTATGTATATAAAAAGATACATAGCATATACTGTATATAAAAATCAAATATAGTGTCCTGATTTTCTTCCAGTCTAATGTTTCTTGTCATTGCTCTGACTAGTAGGCCTGTCTCGGCTGCTCTAAGATTAAATTAGGTTTGAATTTCTGTGTTCTCAGATTCTGAAACTGAGAGGGCATTGTGACACTACCACCAAAGACAATGCAAACAGAGAAGTGTTTTGTCAGGGGTAAGCGAATACTTTTGTGCAAGATATAATTGGTAGATCAAACAGCAAAATCAGCAGTGTAAACTGAGGTGCTCCTCTTCAAAGACAGGAACTTGATGCTGTGGCAAGGCTCAGTTTCCACTATTTGCCAGTTGTTTTATCTGGTGGTGTATGTAAACCCAGTGGATTTTATTTGACATGGATGTTGAGGCAGTAAAATGAAAACTCTGAAAAATGAAGACCATCATTCTGCTCTTTGGTTCAGAAAAACAACTTCGATTTTTGTTTTTAATCTCTTTGAAGTTCATTCTTAAAAGTGTGATTTAAGTAGTTAATGTTCTTCTTTAATGTATTGGGGGTAAAATACTGAGGTATGTGGCATGCATGTATCTCTGTACGCTTTGCTGAACTACAACAAATACTTCGAATAGAAAATTCAGTACAGTCATGATCCAACTGAAATATAAAACTTCCTCTAAAACCAGTAGCAGCAATGTAAAAGTTCATTATGGTTTAATAAATCATTCACTGTATAAAAGGGTTATCTGTGTGTCCTGAAACTATTTCCATTCAAAGTGTCTTATGAGGGTATAAGAAATGAGTCATGAGGCTTCAGATTCCAGCAATAAGCAGTGCGTGGTGTACTCTTGCTTCAGCCATGGGAAGGCACCCTCATTTCCAGTTTTAAGTGTTAAATCCTGATGTGACATGCATAAAATGGGAGACTTGTATTGCTGGGGGAAATAACCTACCCTTCCATCTCAGCTGAATAATGGGGTTGAAAACCTTTTTTGAAAAGTTCTGTATGGCATTCTGTATAAAATTATGAAATATCCCTAGGGCATTTTTAAGCCATGCCTTCAGCCCATGAATTCCACAGCCAGGGAAATAGCAAACTAGGTCCAGTTCAATACTGAATCATTTCCTTTTCGTGATATCATTCTCCTAGGACATGAGACAGGTGTGTAGGGTGAATTCTGTGGCTCTGAATCTTGAATTCCGTCACATTTTGCAAGATTTGTCTCTAAAGGAAAGACCTGATACAGGCATAACTACTGCGTTGACTTTGCATCAGAAATGCATGAGACTTAAAGAGGGCATCAGACCTCCTGCCCTGCTTCGCAGTTGTGAAATATGTGCTACTTATGAGCTTGCCTGCGCTGCTTAGTGTGTTGTCGTACAGAAAAACCCAAGTGACTTCAGAATGACCTGGCTCATGTTCCAGAAGCTGATGTGGCTGTAAGCTGCTCAGTATGGAAGAAATGCAAAGTCCATATACAGGTTTATATTGGTTCTGCTTTTCCCCTATTATCAGAGGTGGCAAGATTTTGCGCTACTAAACGTTTAAAAATGCAGAAGTAGCTTTATAACAATCTCACTGTTCTTTTGTTTGTTACATTTTCAAGGAACTGCTATGATGTTTTGCTGCAATACTGAGAATGAAATTCCATTAAAATAGGAATGCTGCAGTGCCTCTTAGATCTTACTAGAGAGCTCGTGGCTTTTGCTGAAGCCACACTACAATTTTCCAATGCAATGCCCAATTAAACACATGGCTGTACAAAACAACGTGAACTTGAAATGCAGAAACATTGGCTCTAAGGCATAGATTTTTCGCAGTCTTCAGGCAATACTATAGGTAAATGGGAGAAGCCATATGAAGAAATAATTCTCTGTTAAATGCTCTCAGAAGAAGTCAACGGCAAATCTAAGCAGTTCTAGAGAAAGGAGGAATGGAGATGAGAAGCAGCAGTAATTAGGGAGCTGTCTGTGAAAGTATGTGAAGCACAGAATGATCAGCACAGCAATAACCTAATGCTGAGATCCCCAGAAGTTCTGTACTATAAATAGTGTTTAATATTCCTGTCTCTAATCTGGAATAGGGAAGTGCAATTAGGTGGCAAAAACGTACGGGTGACACCAATTTAGTGACTCCTAGCAAAAGCAGGTGGGTGGGTAGCATAATGGCAGGTGAAATGCAGTGCTGAGACTTGCAAAGTTGTGCCCATGGAGAAATAATGAATTATACAACCATATTGCAGTTTATTGAAAAAGAACTCAAGTGTCACTGGAGAAAGGTCACTCTAAACTCGTTGGGACTGTCATGTTTTTCCTCTTTCCCTTCTGGTGACCATATTTTGTGAAGATATGTGAAACAGATTTAGATATTTGGACAGAAGTGAATGCTGATTAACCACGTGGAAAAGAGTAGAATTTTGGAACTATTGTGCAAAAAAGGATTCATAATCGAAGGAGGTTATAATGGTGACTGAGAAAGCAAGTGAGATCTTATTATTGCAACTTCATAGGATAGAGAGTTGAGACTTAGACAGCAAGAATTTTTTTTTTGAATTCCCCAAATTAACATGTTGAATGCTCAGGAGCTTAGTAGGATTTTTTAAATATTTTTTTATGTTTTTAAGGATTAAAACTCCTGTACAGATAATTAGAAAATCCACAACTGTATTTGATAGGATTAAGAAATTATAAAGAATTTAAATCCTCAAGCTTTAGCACAAAAGCCATGACAATATTTTGAAGAATATTCTCAATATAGGACTTTTTTTTTCTTTTGTCTGCATAAGCTTTACTGGGACTTATGTAGTATTGGTGACTGATATGGAAAAGACACTCAGCTACACAAACCTAGCCAGCTAATGTGTTATGTTCAACATATTTACCTTCAGAGAAGGTGTTGCTTACACAGGGTGCAAAACCGAACCCTGACAGAGGAACAATTAAAGAATTACAAAAGTCTCCAAAACCTCTCCAAGTTTTGCACCAAAAGAAACTTTATTCTTAAGCTATCGTTCAGTATAACCGTGACTGATGACTGCAAAAATGCATCATATTTTGAAATAGAAAAGATCTGATCCTGGACTGCACAAGAAATACCTGGACAGTTATTTACATGAAAAATAGTTTACAGGGATTCAGATATCTGGTCACTTGCTTTTTATAGCATCTGCACTGTTCTACATTTCAGTAGCCAAAGATAATATTACATGTGATTCTGCTGTGCAGGGCTTGAAATGTCATGACAAGTACAGATTTCTCTTCATGCTGTATTAACCACTTGAACAGAACACCATTGCATGTTTCGTACGCGTACTCCAGGAAATACAAAGAAAAGAAATAAACAGGAATGACTAGTCATATGAAATTAGACATTGCTATCATTCGTCTGCATAAATTAGCTGTGACTCCTTTATATTTTCCTGTTTATGTGCAGAGATCAGAAGTAGTTTCCTAGCTAAATCCAACTGACCCTGTAGGTAACGAAAGTTTTGTCTGTCCTGATTTGCGTAAGTGGCTGCAAGTGCTGTGCTTATTGTGGCATTTACTGCACTCTGAACAAACATTGGCATTCTTGGTGAAGTAGAAAGCCTGTCATTTTTTGGATAGGGTTTCTGGATGATGGAGACTGGGAATCATTTGACAGATTGTCACCATTTTAGCTGGCACATACACAAAGCGTAGAAAGGATCCAGGCAGTGCTTTGCACTGGAGGCTTTGTATAACTTGCCCTTGAGATCTCAGACTCTTCATAGTGAAGAACTGAAGCAAGTGGTTGCCAGCTGATGCTCACCCCAACCTGAGTGTATAGAGGTCATTCAGTTGCCAAATTTTTTTTAGTTTGCACACACTTGGGAAAAATGACTGTCCGTGGGCTGAAGTAGCACATGGACTGTATGAAGTATCAAATGTGTGGACCAGTTCTCTAACTGAGAGACCCACAGGATCTCCTAGCTGCTCTGAGGCTAAGGAGCAATGCCAAGTGTGGGTCAGTAAGCAGAGTGCTCAGAGTTCTGACTGGGTCGTGAAGTGGGGACGGACGAGTGGAAAAGGTTGGTGGTGATAGGAGAGGGACCAGAAGTCTTCTGGCCTGGTGAGCTCACCTGGCAATTGGCAAGGGTGTTGGAGCCTGTGATGGCCCCTGGCTGATGCTCTTGAGCACCTGCATCCCTGTCTGAGGCACCCCAGAGAGGCAGTCAACCTGAACATCAGCCCCCAAGGAATATAAAGTGTTCTGTGAGATGTGTGCCTCTTCTGGGTTTACGGTGGACTTGGTCTAGCGTATGGGCACGTTAAAACCTGGCACGCAAGGAATTTACCTCTTACTGCATTAACAGCTGCTATATGCATATATTAGAAAACAGTGTATGTGGACTTGTGAGTTAAGGTGTTGTCCCAAATATGTTTGAGAAAGCAGAAGCTTGTAGGTGATTGTTAGAGAGGCATTCAACAATACTGATTTGCTTAAGAAAGATGGGAAGTGCATTGCGGATATATCCATACACGGGCATCACTGCAAATCAACATCATATTTGCATGAACTCCTTTCCTTGAGGGCTTCAGATAGAACATGAACCACTGCTACCCGTTTTTTTTTTTTGTGCTGCCCAGTGATGATCCATGGGAGTAGACTGCTAGGATGGATAGGTACTGAAGAGATTTCAGCTACAGCATAATACTATCAGCTGAGAATGCAAGTACCAGCTAGCGTGGTATGCTTCAGCTGAGTCCCTCTTGTTTTCAGTTTCAGAAACAAAATTATGTATTTGTGTTTTTTTGCAAGTATTTAGATTTCATAATAATAATAAAAAAGAACAAAATCATAGTCTGCATTGAAGTTTCAAAGTTAGATTTAAAATGTTTAGATTTTGTTTTAAAAGTTTTATGTTTTTCATATGAAACTTCCTGTGGTTGATCTTTCGTGGAGCTTTAGATTTAAACAACCTCAGCAAGGGTCAGCAGACAAGAAACTGCCACTTCAAAATGCTTATTCTTTTGGGATTATATCTGCCTTCCAGTGCATTAGCGCATCGTGGGGCACAAGTAGACGATTTGGCTGCTTATCTCGTACGGTCTCTGCATGCGCTTGCGGTGCCTGTAGCCGCGAGGAGGCTGTGTTGGCTGGTCAGCTCCTGGGGCTCGGTGCAGTCCAGCTGCTTGGTCTCTGAGCAGCTTGTCCTGATTGTTAAAAAGGGTGTGCCCACATGTCGTGAAACCTGTCTTCTAATACAGACCAGAGACGAGGCTAGCTGAGGGTATTAGTAGAAAACACTGCTGCTCTTTTTGTTACGCATTTTTGTATATTCTAAAATCAGTTTATAGACTGTTACCTATGTGAGTAGCTCATCAATTGTCCATGAAGTGTTATTGTAATATTCTTATGTTAAGCCTTCTTTATTCAGAGTGCATCTTCTCAGGAAAAAGATGTATACGATGCAGGCTGTATGTGATTTGATGTATTTTGCATTAGATTGTTATAATTGGGAATGGCAAATTAGTAGCTGGATAGGCTTTCTCCTTAGAAGATCCAAATTTGGCTGAAAATCTTACATGATAGGGATATCACCTGTGAGACTCATAGCACCTCCTTGCTCATATAAACAGTTCTTTAAGGTAAAGAAAGTGATTTTCTGTACCACAAGTGACCTGGCTGGTCAGTTTTAAATCTTCAGACTGTTTGGACACAAGGTTTTTTGAGAGTTTAATTCAGCTACTACTAGCTTCCTGCCCTCCCGCCAATGCAAGCATAAATAAATGACCAACAGATGTTGAGAAATGTTTTGCCTAAAATTTTATATAGTTGTAACTCTCGAGAGAACTAACGAAGATTCTGTATTACAACTCCACACATCCTTTTGTCTAATTTATATAATCTTTATTTTGCAATCTTTCTGACTGTTTAGCTGATATATTTGGTCATTGCTCACAAAAACCTTTTCATCCAATTTGGATGTTCAAAGAAGCTCAGCTCTGAAGAGCTACCTGTAAAGTTGTGATCACTGCACTTACTCAAGCACATAGTTAATCTGGAAAAAAAAAAAAAAGGTGCTCCTAACATCCTCCATAGAATTGTCCCCCCACACTTAGAAATGCCTTTCTCCCAGGTCTTCTGCATGCACAGAAGTCCAACAGGTTGGGAAAATCTTAAGGAAAAAAAAATGCATTTAATTACATTGCATAGACATGCTCTTAAACTGGAAGGGACTTGGAGTGGAAGAGAGGAAAAATGATTGTCTACAGTTGTCCAGGTTCCCCATCAAGGTAGGTTTAAATACACTGGAAGATTATTACTCTTCTGCTGGTAGGATCCGGTCACGCTGCTGACTTGTAACATCTTGCCGTGCTTTGTTGTAGCCTCTAAGCCAAGGAACAAAGGTAGCAATGTGTCCTTACAGTAGATGTTGGCCTTGGTCTCCAGAGTGTTTGGGCCGTGTCTGGCATGTCTAGATGTCAGGTGTAAAGCATGTAAGAACAGGCTAGATTTCCCCCAAACTTTAAGCTTGCTTCAAGCTGGGGCTTTATTACCACCCTCTGTTGGTACTGTGGTCAAGAATAATGTATTATGCCTTGGGCTGTACAGCTAAGGAGTCCTGTTATCATTGGAAAAAATCACTTTCCTCTTGTAAAACTGAGAAATACATGTCAGTCTAAATAAATGTGTAAAATAAGACTGATCCCGGTGGAATATCAGAGGGTAATGTGCAAGGTCATTGCCAGACAGACGGTCTCAAGATACAGATTTGAACAATATCAAAATATTCTTACGTAAAAATGGAAAGCATCTCTGACAAAAGGACCCTCTGAGAAATCAGCTGACGTGGCTTATCCAGGAAGTAGTTTTTCCTGGTTGCATAAAATAGCTTCAGCCTGGTGAAGGAACAAATAGTATTTGATTTCAAAGAAGTTGCTTATTCGGATGAATCAGGTCCAAAATACAAGTGGTTCATAGTACAGTATGTATAATATAGAAAATGCTCCAGATCAGAACTACAGAACTTATTTTAGAGCATGTGTGGGGTGTGGGTGTGTGCATTCTAAACTGCATTTCAACACAAGTGTGCATTTGCATTGATGAAGAGCTTGTCTGTCAAGACTTTAGGAACTTTCTAAGCCAAGGCACTAGAGAGATCTAGCTAAAAATTCTATTGTCCTTGTCCTAGCTTTAAAATGTAATTTAAGATTAGTGAGGTGTGACAAAGGTTGAAAGGAACAATAATAATAATAATACAAGGCTTTTAGACAGGCTGCTAATGTGCAAGCCTATCTTGGCGATTCAGATTTGTGATGAGAAGTCTGAAACTACTGTTTCTGGTATGAGAGAGAGGGAGGATGTTCTGGCTGCATAAACCAGCATAAACCTTTTTTTTTCTTCCAAAAAAAAGAGGGATGTACATGAACATGTACTTGATGAGAGAGAAAAGAAAGGGGAAAAACAAAATGTCACCCTTTGCTGAAGACGATGGAACTCTGTAGTGGTGAATGTTTACCTTATGGGGAAAATGCATCTGCTCTGCTGTGAAGTTTGTATGAGAAATGCTTTGTGACTTCGGAACTATTTTATTTTGAAACTTTCTTCAGAATTGGCTTATTTGCAATGCATGATTTCTTTCTAATATTGTGAACTCTATATGAAGATATGCGTGCAGCAGCTGAAAAAGTCCACTTTAAAAATGGGTATTCTCCCTTTTCTTTTTTGACAGTTTTTTTTTAGTGCTAGTGTAAAAGTAGCAATGGAAAGATCCACAAAACTTCTGTGATTGTGGAAGGCCCTTGGAGGAAGGATTGGATACTGTTTACGAAGAAATTATTTTATAAAGACCAAACTGAAATTAAGGCAGGAAGCACTGTTCTTAGTGGGTCATTGTCAGCTGAGGACCAAAGGGTTTTTCACAAAGATGACTATGGATTATAAAAGCAAGGTCTCTCTCACCACTCATTTTAAGGAAGGAGAAAGAGAAGGTTACACGTGGGAAGGGACTCTATGGTCCAGACAAGAAACAGGGAAAGAAAAGGGGGAAAGGTGAATCTTTGGTCTGAAGACAGCACATAAAACTGGAAGAACCATCCAGATGAGGCTGATGTGTTGAGGAGACTGAAAACTGGGAAATACATTAGTATTTTTATATTTCTTGTGCTAGCTTAAGGACTGTGTCAGGAACTAGTTCAAAAGCTATGGTACGTACTTCAACTGTCAGAGTTCCTTGAATGAAAAATTGCAGCGTAGTCTAGAGCTCATGAAATTGCATCTCAGGGAAAGGGTTATTTTAAGCAAATTGGGGAGCTTGGAGAGTAACCACTGAGTCTGCAGAACTAGGCTGCTATGTCTGAGCTCTCAGAAACTATACCTTGATGGTGCGTCTGGAGAACTAACCTCAGAAAGGCAATTCCTTGCTTCTGGAGAGACTTGGGAAAGGTTAGAAGCCCACAGTGGCAATTGCGTAGGTTGTTAGAAATCAGATAAGATCCCAGAGGGGAAAGTACTGCCAGGCCTGGGTACTGGTGGTTTTTTTTTTTCCTCTTGCAGTCAAGTTATTTTATGAAAACAACTTAGTAATTGTTAGAAAAGAGGGGGAGGGAGGAAAAAAAGAGAATGTAACAGTTTAGCTGGTGTAAGTAGAATGGGGCTTTTTAGCTTGTCCTGAATGGGACAGTGATTTTATAAAGATGATGTACAAAACCAAAAGTCAGAGGAAGCATAGCAATCATACAGTGATAACCGGGGGTGGGTGGGGAGAAACCAACACCTTACTCCATAGGGAATATAACATAGAGCCTAGACATGCTGACCATAACTAAATCTGGTGTTTTTTGTCTATGGCACCTTGCTCTAACTTGATTTGTAATGGTCCTAGAATTTGGATGCTTCTCTCACAGTAGATGTCTCTGATGCGTTGGATAGTGTGGGAACTGCAAAAAGGCTGTAGCTGCCATAGCTTTTTAACATTTGGCTTCTGATTTTTTTTTTACTTGGCCTATGACTTGAGCATGTGGCTATAATATATGGTCTCAAAATCTGTATGACCCAATAATTAATGCATACTTAGATAATAAGCCTTGAGTGAGAAGCTGGTGACATGAATAAATAAAAATCCTCATTTGTAGTGGTACTTCTGTTTATAAATTCACTTTTCTAATAAATTTATTATGTTGTAACTGGTAAAAAGAGAATTGATATTTAAAATCAGGATCGTTCTCTCACCTGCTCTTTCTGCTTCTGTATTTGAAGTGCATTTTTATTTTCTCTTAAACCAATCTCTCTGAATGCCCAGGGTGGGAGTTGGTAACTGGCACTGGCTACTTTGGCATGAGACCCATCTTGTAAGTTCAAGCATTTTCCCTTTAACTATGTTTAAGAATTCAGTTCTTCATGAAAGCAATGGTTAATGGTGTTATGATGCCCTGTAGAAACAGACTGAGGAAGGTGTGATATTGGAATTCCTTACTGATCATTATTTGTCCAATCACATGAGATAATGGCTTGGTTACTAAGTGTTCGCTCCTTAAGATGTGTTCCTCTCACTGCAGAGCACAGGTAGCTCCCTTGGTCTTATGTAGCATTTATCCTAACCGTGTGATAGGAGAACAGGGACAGAATTATTTTGGTTCTGGTATGTGACTAAAAGTTACCTGGAGTTTTTTTTTATAATGAGATTTTATGAATGCAAACATAGCAGCCAGTTAGGCTTTAGGTGCTACTTAGGGTATGTTACTAATAATCAGAAATGTAGTAACACTTATGTATAGAAGTCATGAGGCTCAAGTTATCCTCTATTATCCAGTTTAATAATTTTGTTATGCAATTATCAAAATCAGATGAAGTTGAAGGAATTGTATACCAACTGATAGCAGAGCCTGTAAGTGAAAGTCTCTTTCAGCGGAAGTTGAGGTCTTTTAATAGCAGATCCTTTGTATGTGGTTCCTTCTGGGTCATTCAGTTTGGGCTTGAATATAGGTGAAATGTTCATTCTCTGGATCTCTTCCGCTGTGCAGCCAGTAGTCTTTTATGATTAAATTATTAATTTCATATATGACATATTTTATTTGCCTCAAATTATTCAGTAAAATCTGTAAGCATTGTAATTAATTACAGGTCTTTGAAAACTCTTATGATGCTTTAGAATAACATGGTAGGGGCATCAATTGTCTTATTAATAAACACTTTAATTGTTAGCATGATACTTTAACCATAGCAACCTGAATATAAGTAGTAGTCTGTGTATAAGATTGTCTTCTGTTTCTTTCTCCTTCAACTTCATTACAAAGAAAGCTTGAAGTGAAGATGGGCTAATGAGTGATGGACCCCATTTGAGGCAGGATAGGAGACTATTGGAGTACAATATTAGTACATACTTATTTCTGTACAATGAAATCCTGTATAAAGCTGTTTATTTTTTCAATATGAATTTAATGTACCTGTTTTCCATTTCTAGGTCGCTTTAGCAAGTAATTGTAAGGCTTGTATAAAAAAAAATTGCTTTGCATAGCTCACTGAAACTTGAATTACATTAACAGACTCCTTCACAGCTATGGTTTGTATGCTTTAAAAATAATTCGGAGTTCCTGGATCCCAGTCACTAGGTGAACAATGGAGAAGTAAAATTCCTGCATTAAAGAAATTAAAAACATGTGGTCATTGCAGTGCTCCAGTCTTGAAGGAGATCCCACCACATCTCTCTGATCTCAATGAGATTGTAGCCCTGTGACTGCACCTACTCTTGCTAATTTCTCAGAAAGGGCATGAGAGGTTCCCCATCATGCTGTTCCCTTGCCATCTCTGTACTTGTGTGCGTACTCTTGGAGTGCGCCCTTTCTGTCCTGTTTTGCTGTTTTCAAGGTCTCTTGTGCACATCGGCCTGCATCCTTGTTTTTCCAGCAAAGTGCGAGGCTTGACTGCATCTAGATGATTCTTGATTTGCCTTTCTGTGACTTTTCTTTGATCTTTCCACTTTCGCAGTACATGTGGCTGGAAAGGTACTTACCTCTACCAAACCTGTGCACCACTCCGGGTTACCTTATTAGTTTTCAAATTGGTGTTTTTCCTAGAGTGATTTTCATATCTAGAGAAACCTTAGGTGCAAGATATAATTAGGCCAATTTTTAAACAGTTTCAAATAATATAAGATTAATAAAGAAATATTTTGCATCTGTGCTGATGTGAGGTAAGCCTGTTGGTCCACAGTGTAATATAAATCTGTTTATCAACGGAGATGGAGGCTGATTTTTTTTAAATAAAAATGTGCAGTCCAAAATGCAACATTCAAGAGGTCTCATCTCTCATTTAAGTATCAAAAGAAGTGGACTGGTCTTCAAGCAGCCTGTGGGTAAGAGGTGCATAAATGTTGGGATGTTTCAAAATCTGTCTTAATCTTCATAGTGGGAGCTATCAGGTGTTATAAACATTTGAAGAACATGCTCACTTCATGTATTTAGATGAGAACTCTTGAAAAATTGTAGGTTTTGTTTTTCCCTGATTTGACTCATGCAGAGCTGAAGGAGAGAGAGAAATTCAGACTGATCCTCTAATAATTTAGCATAGCTTTATTACATGTTAAGAAGTCGTATGGTGTCTGAAGTTATTCTAGGGTAACTGCTAAAAGGCAAACTGGAGAACACAGATTTGGAGTATTGTAATGGCACCAATTTTGTAGCACTGGATGTCCGTAGGGATTTGAGACCTGTAGGCAAATGTGTGTGTGTTGTTTTTTTTTTGTAGGAAACACTGGTGCTGAGAGAGAACTGGTTCTTTTTCTCAGTATTGAGCAAAAATAATTTTGGCATTCATTGTGTTTCATAGGTGAGGAAAGGAGAAAGTGTTCCTTCTAAAGCTGACTTTAGAAAATGGAATAGCAGATTTAGACAGTTGCTACGCTTGGAATATTTGCATAATCCTTGAATGCAGTTGTAAGGATGCGGTACACTGCAGGGATCTTTCAATAGATCAACTACTAAACCCTGTCAATAAATATATGCTATAAATATGTACTGAGTCACAGCTAGACCTACAAACACTACAGGTCTTTCAGCAGTTGGCATAAATAGATGAATGTTGTTTGGCGGAGTTGGCTCCCTCACCATGAGCATGCTTCCCCAGCTACACGAATTGCTTCCAGGTGTCTCATGTGGCTTACACAATGTTGCTGCCTGCTCTGCTGGTGGACATAACACCTGTTGGGGGGCGGCAGGGGGGATCATAAACAGGAGTGATGAGTTTTAAGGGAGTGCGTTTCTTGGGCTGGCCTCTGGAGTGTGGAACTTGCTGACCACGTGGAAGTGACTGAAGCTTTTCTGAATTTACTGAGTGTCATAACACAGCTTCTCTCTCAACACAGCAGCTCTGATAGCATTATACATGCCCCAGACACTCATTTCTAAGTCATCTGCTTAAAGTTTAGGTCAGAGGAAGTGAAATGCTGCCTTGGAGTGATGTTTGCAGTAGTTTGAATTTGTCATTTTGAAGTAGGTGTTTTCCTGAAGCACAATGGCAGATCAGTTATGGAGAAGGGATCACACGTCAGTGTTTTGGTTTGCTCAGTATCTTCTAGGGGAGTAGGAGTGCGCAGTGAATGGCACTTGCTCCCAGTGTGCTGGGGAAACAAGGGAACAGAGAAATCTTTTGCAGTTCAGAAGCAATGTTGTGATGCTTAGACTGGTGTTCCTCCCTCCTGCTTTCAGCATAAAGCAGGATACACAAGAGAACAATTTAAAGGGGGGAGGGTGCAAAAAAAAAAAATTGAAGTTTCTCTTGGCACTTTTTGTGCATATGTATCATTGCTGCTAATTAGACAGAAGCAGGGCTAGCATGTTCCTCTGCTTGTCGATACTGCTCAGAATCCAAATGAGTTTCTCAGTACCAAAGAACTGGGAGGCTTTATCAGCTTGTCTGGAGCTGCTACGTTTGACTGCTTTTTGTAAACGGCAGGAGTGTGTTTTCCTTTTGTGCATGCCGGAACTGAGCCTGAAGCATGCTGACGTTAAAATGATACTCAGCGTGTACATGCAAAACAGTCCCAAAGGAGGCAGTGAAGTCGGGCATCCCTGCTGAATGCTAATGAAGGTGTGAAAAAATACTTTTATATCTTTATGATTTGTAATGAAAGGCAGGTGAAAGAAACAGAGGGTGAGAAAATGGAGTTTAGTCTGTGCTGAAGGGCAAAAGAAAACAGTTATTGAAGAGCTTGCTAGGAGTAGAAGTCAAATATGCAGTATTCAGGAAAGAACACAGTTGTTATGCCCCTCAAATAATTGAGATGGTTTTTGGTTAATTCTAC
The DNA here is from genome assembly GCA_013399475.1 of Chauna torquata. Taxonomy (NCBI): domain Eukaryota; kingdom Metazoa; phylum Chordata; class Aves; order Anseriformes; family Anhimidae; genus Chauna; species Chauna torquata. The sequence goes on along the minus strand of VXAL01016488.1, from coordinate 23,327 downwards.
CTTGGAAATAAAGTTGGAGGGGGGAAAAAAGTAAAAGCTGAATTCAGTTCTACCAAGTGCCTTAAAATAAATTGATGACATTGTGATTAACATGTAGCTCTGTAAAACCGTGCTTCCTTCAAAATTACCAGGAATGCTTATTCAGTGTAAAGATCATGCCAAGCTATGATTCTGGGAGAGAAACATTACTAGTGGAATTACATTTTATTGACAAAAGTACAGTTATTCTGGAGAATTTCTGTACTTTCAGGTACTACTTAGTTGCTTTTTTAGTATTAATTAAAAAAAAGTTTAAGTTCTGTGATGTTTCACATCTTTACTCATGTTTCTAAATTGCTGTCCTAAAAAAAAAAAAAACAAACTTTTTTTAATACATTATTTACTGAGCCAGTAAAGACTGCATAATTTTACTTCCAAATCCACCCAAGTGCAAAGCCAAGCAAAACTTAGCTGTAGAGTAGATTATTGGCTATAAGGCTGCTTTTGCTCTGAGATTCTTACCTTCTTTTGAGGAGCTAGAGGGCAGTATCAGATCTGTCTTGTCTAAAACAAGGCCATCTCTTATCTTTCACTATTGCTTTCAATTAATGCACTTTTATCAGTGCCGTGTACCCTGTTCTGATTTCATGCTGGTAGCTTTTCTACACGGAAAGTACTGTGTTCAACGAAGATTAATCCAAAAATCTTACTTGGAAAACTACTGGTGCACTTGTTGACCACTTGGTGGCATCACTCAGTTGCATGGAAAGTGAACTGCTTTGCCAGTAGAGCAGCTTTGCTTCTGTGCTTGCTGTGAAAGGACTTTCATGTTTTATTGTAGACTATTAAAGACTGAAGAGAGCTATTAATATGCTTCAGTAAGTTAAATGAAAGCCACAACTCTAGTTTTGATAACTGTATTCCTTCTTCATGGTGCATTACTTACCATTTTGAATCATTTCTTTATCTGCATAAAAGCCAACAGAAAGCTCGTCTAGATATCTCCTCTTCCTGCCTTCCTTTTTAACTTTTCAAGGATGGGAGCTAGTGTTTTATCAGGTTGATAGTGACATAAAGAACAGTGTTATGCATTTTAATTTCTTTTTTGGTTTGTTTTTCCAGGGAAATTACTTTAAACCTCCAATTGCTGCAGTCAATATGCATTCTAGGGAAAGGAATTATGCAATTTTGTGTATTCGCTAGTGGTAAACACGTCCTATAAAACAAAAGTATTTTGCAGCCTTCATGCCAAAACTAGATGATCTTTCCATGTGTGTATGAGCCAACAGTAACCATTTACTGAAAATGCTGTAACATGGGGGTAAAGGAGGAAACAAGGCATAGCGACTGTTAGAGGTAAAGGAGAGTTCTGGTAATGTCAGGGTTGCTCCGACAGTTTGCATATGCTGAGAGTGGGCCCACAAGGTATCAGGTAGAAAGGCGTATAGTTGAAAAGAAGATTTTCCTACATACTGCTTCCCCTGTGGGCAAAGCAGCACAAGGAAGGTGATGTTGCCAGTGTGTCTGCCAGTTTTGTGACTAATGGCTAGCAATATTTTTTTGAGGGGTGTGGGGGAGGAATATATATTCCCATTTCTTCCCCTCTCCCCTTCCTTTTCAGTTCAGGCTGCTGAATGCTTGAAATACAATAAAAAGAGCAGCTCAAGAATGGGACAGTTCTTTAATAATACTGTTTCTGGAACTTGTTTCTTGTAAACATTTCAAAATCTCATGCTTTCCTTAGCTTTTGAAATGTTGTTTTTAGATATTGCTTTATCAGGGATGTTTTGACGTGCTGACTACATGTACGCTTAAGAATGCACACAAATATACGTATATAGTGGTTTTCTTAAATCTTTTCATCATACCTGATTGCTTACTGAAATAATCAGCATTATCTTAGAAAATATAAGCAATGATGCATATTTGTTTTTTGGATCACTTAGTGCTTTGGCCTGGCCTACTGAGTCTTTTACCTAAAGTGGAGACTGAAGTATCCAGCTATAGGACTGTATATGCCTACAATTTATGATAGGTTTCTCTAAAAGAAGAAGAAAAATATATTTTTTCAACTGACTTACCAGTTTTGTTGCAGTTGCTAAGATTCAGTTGCTAAGAAAAACATCTAAGATTCCCATGTTTTCTAAGAACAAAGAGACAATGAAGTATGGAGAAAAAAAATCAGAAACAAGTTAAACAGTGGTTGTTCAGTTTTTTTCAGTATCTTATCTAGTGTAATGGTTTTAGTTGGAAACTATTAGGAGCGTAAGTAGCAAATAAATACCCCATGGAGGGTGCTCAATGGCAGTTCCACTGCTGGCAAATACTGTTTCCCCTATAGTTGCACTAAAAGGAAAAATTTGAGCCTGCCAGAGGTCGGCAATGAACTTTTCTAGTTTGCGTGGAGTTAATGGCAGCCTGTACCTCTCTGGTAGTGTCTTGTCCACACACAGATACTAATGATCCTGCTGTAGGTTCGCTTTCACAAACTACACCCTTTTGCTTCAGTAAGTCAATGCAAGTCCATGGTTTTAGGGACTGTAGCATCAATTTTATTGCTGTTGTTGATCACTTGTTAGGGACCTTACATCACATGTATTTGCACTAGGAAAAGCCTCAACATCTTGTCCAGAGATGCTCAGGCAACATGGTGTGTGTCAGGTTCTGAAGCTGTTCTTGAGTTCGTGAGCTGGCATGAGAAAGTGTGCTTGGCTGCTTGGAAATGGAGAGAGCGCCTTGCACACTTCATGTAAGTTCTTACCAATGTGGGTCTTGTGGCTTCAGAAAAAGGATGCAGAAAGAGAGGTTGAAGTTAGGCCCTGAAAGCATGGGTTTTGAGGAGGCAAACATTAGAGTTTGCTTCACTTTTGTGTTGAGTACATAGTTCATTTATTTTTTTAGTGTTAATATCAAGTTTCTGTGAAGTCCAGCAAGATTATCTATCTGACAAACTCCTGGTATGTTCTGTTCTCTTTGGGTCTGTTTGTTTTAATCACGAGAGTCCATAGTATTCGTCAGGGATTGCATTAGCCTTTTGAATGCCAGGTTAGTTACAGATACTCTCCACGACCCTTCTCACAATGCAGTTGTTATACCTGGGGAATACTTTCATGATTTGAAATTATCAAGTGAAAGACTTGTCGTAACATTTTGGTTCTGAATGCTAGCAAGCGGTGAACACAATTGACACCAGGAGCTATGGTAAGGCTACCTCAGACTTTTCTGTAGCTTCCAAGGTAATCCTGTCAGGGATTGTGGGATCTAAGAATGCCTGGATCCTGATCCCAAATACAGAAGAATAGATGCTTATCTGAAAGGGAGAAAATATATATTGTTAAATGCTATATCCAAAAAACACAATCTAAGTTGGGCTAGTTAGGGGTTTTGGTTGGTTTGATTTTTACCTCAGACCATGACTGACTAGTTTCAAACCTGCTTTCTTGTTTTAAGTTATATTTTGTTTTAATTTGAAGGTCTGCGTAGTGGAGTGAGAAATGCTTGTCTTCACTGTGTAAAGGTGATACAGCAATAAAGGTGCTACATAAAATATTTTTACGGTTGACATTTGTTATCTTTTTCTCTCTATTACCAGTTATTCTGTTGTGACAAGTAATTATAGCCTTCTGTGGGTCTTTATAATAATAATAAAAAAAATTCCTTAGGTACTTGAAAAGGGGAGGCATACTGCAAATACAGAATATAAAGGTAAGTAAAAGCCTATAGAGATGGGACAAAGAAAAAGATTCTTATTGCTGAGTATCCAAAGAAATGAAAACTGCATAACATGACACTAGGTGCTAATAATGCACATTTATTATAAATTGCCTTTCTCAGTTAATGAAAGAAGCTGAAGAGTAAGCAAAAATAAACATAATGTAAGGAAGAAAACATTCCTTTGGAAACCCCACTTAGTGAGCCATCAGGTTGAGTACGTGCTTACATGACTCTGATTTTTGATGAGGTCCTTAATTCATCAATAGTAGGAGTGAACCTTTCTATAGATCAATATTTTTAATAGAAGCATCTGCAGTAATATTAATAAGATTGTTCTATAATTTTGTCTGCATGATGGAGTGGTTTTGCACAAATACATTTAAATCTTAGACCTTTTAAGGCCTAAAGAGAGTTAAAATGTAGATAGCTAATAGCCTTGCCACTTTTCTGCTTGACTGAATTTGCTGCAGGTTTGTGCTCCTGACTTCATGGAAGCTTCTCGTGTACTACTTTAGAAACATTTGTTTTTTGTTTAGATGCAAATGAAAGTGCTTTTTTTTTTTTGTCCTGAAGGAACTTTACCATCATCCTTCTCATTTTGAACTACTGCTGGGAGGGCTGCAGTTTTTTTCCTTCTGCCATCATCCTTTTTATCTCATCGCAGTGCTCCAGACAAATCTCCCAGGACTTTTTCCATACAAGTTTAAAAAATACCTCCATGGATGTGTTTCCTGAAGACCTTACATCTTGATTAAAGATACAGTTTTATCAGCTTTCTGAACTGATATATTTTTATCTCCTAATTTTTCACTATTCCAGTGTTTTACCAAAAAACCTTTAAGTGCATCTGCCCATTTATAAATTGACTAATGAAGCAAATTGCTGATTAAATTTTGTATACATTAATAATACAATTGCTAGTTCCTTGTGTGTTTGGATATAGCACATGATATTTTGCATTTGCTTGCTAGGTTATTTGGTAGATTTGCTAATTTATGCACCTTTCAGAGAATAAATTACAGGCCTTGATAATCTCAGGAAATACTAGCATTTAGTTTCCCAAAATATGTTTCCCAGAATTTGCGATGTTCTCTTGAATTTGATATTTTAATAATAAAATTATTTTTTTCCCTCTGTTTTTCAAAGATAAACTACATGAAAAATGACTTATCAGCCAAAATGACTGGGACAATAGTACTAAGGCCCTCATCTCAGCAGGATGGTAGATTTGAAACCTAATTACACACGCTTAAGTGCCAGCTTTGTTAATCATTTCATTGCAGAGTACTACACCAGAAATACCAGGTATGTGCAGTGTGATTGGACTTCCATTCCCTTGCAGCATCTGATGTTTTCTTCCTTCACTTGAAAATTTTTCTAAGCAAAAATACAGCAACCTCTCAATTTTCAAACTGAAATTTTTTGAAACACAAGTTGTTTGCTTAGGATAATCTTCCATTTGCTGTGCAGTAAAGAGCTCTTAAAGGCTAGTCAAACTGGAAAAATTTCTAGAAAAAAAAATCAGAGGTTTTATCTAATGGGGTCCAAAGTGGGTAGGACCAACTATAGTGATACACAGAAGTGAGAGACATCAAGGCACTGAAGTTTGAAGAGGCAGTGTAAATGCCTGTAGGTGGATATATTGCTAGATCAGAAATTAGTGGCAGCTGGTGTGTTGATAACTGTAGAAACAAAGGAACAAGTTTCTATCCTATCCTGAATAATAGGAAACCACTGAAAGGGAGGCTGAAAGACATTCATATTGTCATGTTGCCAGGAGCAAGATAACAGTTTATTTTGGGGTATTTTGATTCCATGTAGTTTGGAGAGAGAGGGATTTAATTACAGGGAGATCTGTGCGAAAGCACTTAATGCAAATATCCTTATGAAGATGGTGCCAAACTTTACTGTCCACACACATCTTGAGAAACAGGATGGCAATACAGGAAGCAATGGTAGAACAGCAAGATCTTAAACATGATTGTAGCAAAGCAGAATTCTGGAATCATCTCATACACCATGATGACTCCACACATTAAAAACGGTGATAGGGATAAGGTGCAGTATGAAAAATCATGGCTGGTCTTCCAGGCTCGCTTGTGGTCTTAATGGAATATGACTAGAGTCAGAGATGTGGTCAAAGAATGAGAAAAAGTTTACTATGTATCACTATGATGTTAGAGTCAAGTTAGACAAATGAATGTTAGAAAACTCCCCATATATATCAACTTCTGCTAATATCATGACAGAGAGAACATCCAACACAAAACCTAGAGAAAGATGCTGCCTACAGAGGTGGCAAATGTTAGAAAACCAATGCAGTAGATGGAGAATTCATCCATTCTGTAATGGAAATAGCAGTTTAAGACACAAAATATCAAGCAGATGTGAAAAAGGGAGTTTCTGAAAGTGGGCTTCATAAGCATAGGTTAGGAGAGATACTTCACTGAAATGATTAAAAACTGGATTAATTGATATTTAGGAAACAGTCAAGTATAAGTTTGAGAAATGGTCTGCTGTTAGAAGAAAATATTGACCAGTAACTACCATGAAATAATTTAATCTGCTCAAATTGTTTGAATGCAGATTTATTCTTTAAGTATGGTGATCATGTTTTCACCAGGTTAACATGCACATTTTTTACAGTATGGTTTGTGGGATGTTGATATCCTCTTAAAATGCATCCTGGCAGTGATGGAGACATTCAGTACAGTAAACTAATAACTATTGCTGTTCATATAGCAGTGAAATCTGGAGGCAAGATAGCTAGAACCGTGTGTCTTTTATCTGCAGAACTCAAATTTAAAAGGATTATTTCTTGAAACTTGAGAATATTATTTACAGGGTAAATATGAAAGTGTCTTCACTAGATGAAAGTGTGGTACATCTCTAGTAATTAAAGATCACTAAAGATCAGTGTGTTTGGGTTCCTCTCTCGCTTATGCTAATAAGCTTATATGAACCACAGTGCTTCAAATTTCTGTCTCTCTGTTTTAAGGAAATGAAGATGGTGGTTATGAAAATCATGCACAAAAAGTTGAGGTTCTGTCGACTGCTTATGAAATTATAGCTGAGGTACAAAATTATTTACTCATTCACATGGTCAGGGATGCTTGATGGTTGCTCAAAATCCATAGCTGATATGAAGTAAAACAGAAAATTACATGTCTTTACTCATCCCACAAAAATCTGTGTGCAAGAAAGTATAGGCACACACAGTACAGGGGGGGAATTCTAAAAATTTTCACCAGTTTTCTGGGATCATGTAATCCTTGAACATTCTCTTGCTAAGTAATTTCAAAATGTCTTAAGAGGTAATGAGTTTTTTAATGAATTGAAGTCTATTATACTTCTGTAGTTCCCCATTGTGTTACTCACGTAGAAAAACCTTTTCTTAATGTGCTAAAAGCTTCTTCTCAGCCTTCCACACAATAAACGTGGAGAGGTTGAACTTCTTGGAATCCGTCGTATTTTATGTAGTGAAAGTCTTCTATCGAAAATGACACGTGCTGTTTCACAGTCTGTAATTCAACTAAAGAAAGTGATTCACAAAATATGAAATGTTTTTCCTTAGTCATTCTAGTTTTTATTGCCTGCTGTACTGTCTCAAAACAGAAAGACAACAGGAGAAAACACTGTTTAGCATATGCTTTCTGGCAGAACACAATCAATTGACAGAATATCAGAATGCAGAAGCTGATTGACTAATTCTTCATTTTAACCCATTGGCAAGAACTGCAAAACACTGAAAATCCCTCAGCCAAAACAGTCTTTGCTGAGGTGTTTTGGTTGTGTTCTGTGAGCTGTGCTGGGAGAAATGGGGGCCTGTTTGCCGTGGTCTGTTGTATCTCTTGTCTTTTTGCTGCTGGTAAGTGAGCAGCTTTTGATTAGTGTTAACTGCTGAATGAAGTTATCTCTTGTTATGCAGCTGATGATAGTTCTATATTCCATGAATAAGTGACTGTCTGAATGCAGCCTCCTGTCAGAAAGGGCTTTGTTTCTTCTCTCCTTCTGTCTGCTGCTGCAAGTAAATTGTTCCTTCTGTGGATCTGTGTGGCTTTGCTTCTCTCGCCCTTGGTGGTAGCAAAGCTCACTGGCTGGTGCTCTCTGCAGGGGTCTGTAGCTCAGCTCGGCTGTTCTCTCCCTCTGTTCCCACTTCTCTGTTCCCTGTTCCCTCCCCTACTGTGACTAAATAAATTACCTGTATGACATGTTCAGTTTTCTCTGGCAAGGAGCCTGGGAAATCAAATCTGTTCCTGAACCTGGGTCTCCCATTTGGCAAATGTAATGCCTCCCTGCTGCTAAATCAGGTCAGCTCTCAGGAAAAACAAAGAACAATTTCATATAACTATAATTAACACAGAGTTTGTTTAGATAATGCAGCTGACATATGTTTATTGTAAAGACCATCAAGAAGCACTTCATTTTTTCCTCTGTTAGGATACGTGTCGAATGCTCTGTGTACAGAGAGGATCAAACGTTTTTTCTGTTACTCCATATCAAAGTGAAATGTATTTATTTTCTGTCTATTCTAAGATATTTGGTGAAATGGTTCATAGGTTGCATTAGGCGCAGTTTTATGTATGGTAATTACATGGCTTTATATAATTATTTGATAATTAACAGTTAATAATTAATACTTATTCATAACCTGTCCCACTCCTTTGGCTTTTTGGCCTCTGAATGTGGAGATGCAAAAGAAAGTATTTAGGAGGACAAAGAAATCCTTCTAGTACTCTGTGCTTGTTTTCCAACCTTTCTCCTCAGTCCGTGTTTTCCGGAGACCAGCAGAGCTGCTCCATGGCCGTGTCCTGGCAGTCCTGTAGCGCGTGCCATGCCACGGGCAGCCTGCTCTTCTGTGTGCCAGGGCAGCACCCGGGGAAGCCAAGGGGCTGGTTTCCTCTGGGCGGGCTGTGCTTGTGCAGATGGTCTCCTGGGGACCGATGCTGCTACCGCAATGCTGAGCAAATCTCTCTTCATGGGAGGAGAGGGGTGGAAGCGCCGGGGAGCCTCGTAGCTGGTGAGAGCTCGCTGTGCTGCCCACGGAGCTCCCGGGGACAAACTGTACCATGACCACTGGCTAAATAGCTGCTGAGGTATAGCTGGGGGCCTTGGGTGGAAACCCTCTCCAGCCCCAGCCGGACATCAGGGTGACTTACCCGGAGGAGCGGGCCATGTGGGAGGTTGCTGGTGCCCTGAGCAGCAGGCCCAGGCCGCGCTGGGCTCTGCCGCCGGCACTGCCCGCCCTGCCTGGCCAGTGCTTCGAACTCAGTAATGTTTCCTTCTTGGAAGCGGGCGGGCTCAAATGTGTATGCTGTGTTTTTAAGTGGTATGTGCTTTCCCAGGTCTTTTTACAGACAACTACAGTGTTATTAATAAATGTTTAGTCATTCATGACTTGCCTTCGTTCTAATGAGCACTTCTGTTGTTTCCTTGTTGCTCTGAGAGGCATGCAGTGACTGTTTCTTCATCAATGTAAAAATCCTTCAAAACTCTGTATAAGACAAATCCTTGAAACTGAAATCGCTCTTTCTTGTCCAAAGCTCCCATCCAGTGTGCTTGACAAAGAGTAAGAGGTGAATGCAGTGAGGCGGGCTGTAAAAGTTTGGAGTTCAGTTCCTACCTCTATCAGGAATGACCTGCAGTGAGGGCCGTAATCTCCATTTACATCAGCTTTGGTCTGAAGAAATGATGACAGTAATGTCATCTGTCCTCATCTTGTCTTATCTGTACAGATCGCAGGTACTGTCTCCTGCTGTAAAGGCATAGGACCTATCTCTGAAACACTTCAGCTGATACTGTAACATAAATCTCTTCAGCTCTGAGTTAATGGCAATGGCAAACCCTATCTTGTCTACTTCCTAGCATCCAGGTCAGTCAAAGGAATTTTTGAGACTGCTCTAACGCTGCTTTGTTTCTTGTCTTCTCCAGCCTGTGACCTGATGACCCTGGGGATCTTAGCCTTAGTGACGTCCACTGGTTGTGCCTCGGCCAACGCCCTGCAGTCCCTGACGGATGCCATGCACATCCCACACCTCTTTGTGCAGCGCAACACGGGGGGCTCCCCACGCACGGCCTGCCACCTGAACCCCAGCCTGGAGGAGGAGGAGTACACGCTGGCTGCCAGACCACCGGTCCGCCTCAACGATGTTATGCTGAAACTGGTCACGGAGCTGCGATGGCAGAAATTCATAGTCTTTTATGACAGTGATTATGGTGAGTAAAGCAGAGAATTTCAGATGCTATTAAATTGATTTCTTTTAACTAGGAAAGGGAGAGGAAAATATAAAGTGGAGGGGATAGAACTTGCTGGGCTCTTGATCAGCAAAGGGCAAAGTGTTTTAAGCGACACAGGTCTTTGATTTGAAGGAAAGGTTGCAGTGAAAACTAATTCTCAGACAAGCAGCAAAGTTGCTTAGCAACACCTACCAAGACAGCTGAAGTTTGAATCATCTCGCACTTTTTCAGTAAAATATTAATAAAGTGTTGACATTGATTGGCAGAGGTCATGTAGCTGTGCAAGGAAGTTCAATATGGCCTCTACCCATTCCCTGGAAACACTTTTTATATCAAAGCTGAGTACTATTCTCTTTAAAAATTAATTTTCAAAATAACTATTACCATATCTTTTTGCGCATACTTCCTCTCACTATTCTCCAATTGAAGTAACTTTCACAGTGTTATACTTTTTGGCATTAAACCAAAAGGTAGAGTTAGCTTTTTCACTGCATCTGATGCATCTCCTTCAGCAAAATTTTTACTTGGGGCTGAAACCTAGGGAAAAGAAGTCTCAGCCCAAGGAAATTTAGTACCCTATGATGGGTGTAAAGAATCAATAAAAAAAATAAAACTCACGTTGTGCCAAGCTCTGAGTGAAGGGAAGTGTGTGCATATTTTTTGTTACCCTGCTGAACTGGTAGGAACACTGTTCCATATGATTAACTTACAGTATTTTCAGTACTCTCATCTTAGGATATAGCATCTGTAATGGGGAAAATAAATTTTCCATGGGATGTTTTCAAACCCTGCAGGCACTTTGGGTTTAAAATGTAACGTGTATGTTTTTGGTGTGGTGACTTAGTATGAACAGAATATAAAGAAAGGAAATTGAGGTTAGATTGCAGTTAGGAAGATAATCTTATGTGTCTCTGCATATAGTTTAGATTTTATACGCAGTCTTCAACAATTGCTGTGTAGCTCTTTGTGTTCCTGCTATATAATGGAAGATTTTTCATTGGTGAATCAGAGAGATAACATCTTTGGTTTTGAATTTGGGGCCATTTCTGTTTTTTTTTAAAGCCACAAAATGTTGACTTGTTAGACATGTCATTTGCTGTTTCTTCAACAGCCAAACAGAAGATGATGAGGATGATTTTGAGACTCTAACATGCTTTTAATTATATAGAATTATTTTAAGCATGAGAAGGTTGACATGATACTTCTGTAGAGGTAAACTGTAGACTCAAAAAAGTGGCATCCCAGCAAATAAACTGTTGTTTATTTACTGTCCTGTGTAAAACTCAACCAGTGAATGCTTTGAAAGCAAAAATCACACTGTACGTGGTAGGTGTTCTTTTGGTGTCCTTCCACTAGTGATGAAAATGTTGCTATGTAGCATGAGGTCAGGCTTAAAAAGGTAAAATGGTTCTAACAGTTATTTTCAAGAATGAAGGAAAAAAATCTTAGAAGGATGTCTTGCAAACATCATTTTATAGTTACTGTTCTTTCTCTCCTTCTGATTTCTGGCTTTAACCTTCCAAACCTGGAAGAAATTAGGCTGCTTGACTCAGATCTTCAAAGGGGGCACTTCCAGCCCCAGAGAATCCTGGCCTTGGTAACACCACAGACACCCTATGTAAAAACTGTCACCCATTTTCCCTGGTAGCAAACCTGGAACTATGCTATCACTTTCTCCAGTAATACATCTGTTTTTCTTTGCCCTTCTCTGCAAAGGGTTAACATGAAGCCCTTAATTCGCATACTGTGTAAATTCAGATATCAAATTCATCTTTTCCATTTATAATACTGTCCTTCACCTGTCACCCATAAGAGAAACACTAAGAGAGAATGGAGGATTGCCACAGGTGTTATGTTCCTTCCAGTGGAGAGCATGTTGCATATGGCAGCTGCCCATGTGCTCTTTCCTCTCCTCTTTGTTGCGGATGGGAACAACCGCATTATTCCATCAGAAGGATTTTTTCATAGGAATTTGGTGGGAGGAGTTTCTATAAAGAAGCATTTGGCAACTGAACCTTGCCAGCTCTGGGCAGGCATTGCTGAATACAGGATAAACAACCTAGTTCCCAGGAAACTGCACGCTGAGCTCAAGAACAGGACCTGGCTCTCTGGGCATGCCGATTGCCCTCATTAGTTTGCTTCAGCAGAGCTATGCTTATGCATCTTCAGTGACACTTCCCCACTCAACACACAGGAGTTGAATGTTGGCCCTGAGGAGGGAGGTCACTTGAAGAACATGTGTTTGTGATTATGGAGAGTTTCCAGTGTTGGGTGCTTGTGGTTTAACAAATAGTCCTTCTCTACCTGCTCTATGGAAGTTATACTATTATTTGTCCGTCTGCTGATCTCTAAAAACACGCCAAATCCCTCAGTGTCCTCCTTGTAGAAACTGTCAGGTTTTCTAAAGACAAAATAACATGGCACAGTTTAAAGCAGTCCGGTGTTTACAGTAATGCTGTATTATACTGGAGCTGAAAAATGTTTACCTCATGAATTACTTGTCCCTTAACAGACCTACATTTTGTATTATAATTTCTGCACTGGCTAAATTAAGGAAAAGTAACAGACTTAGCAATCAGAAATACAAAGTAGTCACTGAAATCACTGAACAGCCTAAAAACCACTTAATATATTTGTACTTATGATAAGATACACCTTTTGACATTTTTGTCACTGAAGCAACAGATAGAAATCTGTATGCATAACTTCATTGAAAGATTGTGGTCCTTCCCAGTAACATGCCTAAAATTCTGGTTTTGAACCTGTAACAAGAAATGGAGAGAGATCGCAGGAAAGATGCAGAAATTTTAAAGAAAAAAATTGCTAAATGGGGAAGGTAGAAGCAGGGTTCAAACTGTCATTTCACCTTACCTGAAACCAGCTTTTAGACTGTCACTTTGGTGATGAAGAAATGGATAATAGCTTGGTTGTGGAGAAGTGACCTCTCAAAGACCTCAGACTTGAAAGTTGTAGCATTCAAACTCTTCTCAGTGATAGAGGAGTTGTACCGAGTGGGAGAAAGGTCAGTTGATACGTACCCATGCAGTTCTCCTATATTTGTATAAGGAAAGACAAGCATTCACAGAATTAGAGAGATTTCACATAAATAATGCATCTTTGTGACTCAGCCCTTGTTTTTTTCACTTGATAAGACAAGTCTCCTTTCTTGCTGATATGCTGTAGAGCAGTTGGAGCTCAAGGCCAGAATAAGAGAGACTGAATTCTCTCTCTGCTACTGCTATTCTCTGCCATATCATCTTGAGAAGGCTGTCAAGCCTCTCTAACGCTTTCCTTTCCCATGTGTGAAATGGAAAGAAAAACCTTCCTCTCAGTGTGACTGAACCAGTGTTTGGAATTTCTTTAGAAATTCTTTAACAGAATTAAGTGGTACATTCAGAATCAAAGCAATTCCAGTAAGAACTTAAAGGATCATTGTCCATATTAAATACATTGTTTTTCTTTAAAGGTCATTATGAAAATCCCATGCTAATCATGGTATTAGATGTTAATTTTGGGGGGAAAAGAGGAATTGACCCTAAGTTTGTCAATGGCTGTTGTACAGTTCTCTGTGGCACTAGGTCTATCTACCTGTTAAAGACATTGCAATAGCAGTCAGATATGTTGTCATCCTAACAAGCTTCATCTGTGCTGATGTTTTAAATTGCTTTTGTCTACAGGAGTATATTTTGTGCCTCTGCATGTAGTGCAGCAGTGTGTAAAGGCCTGTGGAAAGTTTAATGTTTTATTTTGCTGACCTCCTGGATGTAGAAACATCAGTAATCATATTTTTTGACAGAAAAATTGGTAGCGTGGCAAGTTTCATAAAGAATTCTACCAAGTTCTAAAATGACTGTAGGTTAAAAGCAGTGGGTGCTGCCCACAGTAAGACAAGATTGGGTAATAAACAGTTGAAAGTGTCCTTCTAGGGTGAGCAAATAGCTGTATGGTTAGAGGAAAGATTTGAGAAGGATTATGAGAGCTGGATGTGAAAACAATAGCAATGAGGAACACAGTCATGTTTTTGAAGAGTGCAAGTAATAGCTATGTTTTCACCAGATTAATTTTACTGTTGGAAGCACTTTGTCTCTGTGGTTATATCAAGTCTCTCTGCTTTCCTACATACACAGTACACAATGTAAGACAAAACAGTTTTTTTGACTCCACTTTCAGTGAAATATTAGACCTGTGAAAAGGGAGCTGTAATATTTTAATTTTTGGTGTCTGTAAGTGACGGTGTTGTCTAGTTAAGATAAATGTTGTACAAAAACTTTACGAAAGAAACTCTTGAAGAACTTTGAACCTTTCAAAACTATTTATGGAGCTCTGTTCCTACACGGAAACAAACAAAACAAAAAAACCAAGCCTACAATTTATTGATTTATTTTCAATTTTTAAACTTTTTTAAGAATATTTTTTTCATTATGCTCATGGATGCTACATTAATATGAATGCTTCTGCATGAATTTTGCTCTGTAGAAAGAACTTGGTTTTCATTGTGATGAATTTCCTGGAATTTTTTCTTCTTTCCTACAGCAGTTACATGGTAGTTCTATTTCCAAGTCCCACCTGTCAAGGGCCTTTGATTCAAAGTTACAGAAATTACGCTATCAATAGTTTTACAGCTAGCTATTGATCCTGGGATGGTCTCCTACTGTAAAGGTGCTTTTGCGCAAGCCACTACTCTTGCAATTACTTAATTTGCTAAGGAAAACCATAATGAAAATTGAGAAATGCATATTTTTACACAATCCCTGTGTGTAACACTGCAAATCAGTTGTGATGTGAAGCATTGGATGTCACAAGCAAAGTAGAATATTTGCAAGTTACCTTCACCTTACCTGCTTTACTTTGTCAATAAAATTTATTTTATTCTTGTCAGTATAACATATATTGTCTTCTGCTTCCTACATCATCAGCTCAGTTGTCATACAACCGCTTCTGCATTGCTAGGGCTGCCATATTTCTCTGGGCTTTTCAAGTGACCATGCCTTGTTTAACAAAAGTACAGGGCATATGGCACTTAAGTTCTGGACCAACTGCACAGGTATTGGTATGTGTCAGTTCAGCACATCTGACAGTACCAGAAATTGTTAGGCTTAGCAGGAGTCTGCATATGTTATTAAAAACACCTGTTTTGGGTTGGTTGGAGCATCCCAGCTTGAACTGTTGTAGAGAAGTTTGAAATGGGATTGCTGTGGTTTGAACAATAAAATTAACAGAATTTAAGCAGCCAGGCACAGAGGAAGATAACTTTTGTTATGGTCATCAATCCCCAACAGCAATGTAAGGAGGGAGTCCTTGGACACCTCTGTCGTTGGTGCTGCTGCATAAAATGATGAAGGGATGAGTAGACTGGACCTAAGCTCCTTTACATCCAACAAGGAG
>VXAL01016487.1:9452-20107 GCA_013399475.1 Chauna torquata | reverse complement strand
GCATCATGGCGTGCTTTCTTCTATGGCTCGCTCTCTTACTGTGCAAGTGTCCTTTACAAATGCCCCACGATAGGAGTGAAAGCCTTGACAGTGCCAAAATTTACTGAAGTCTATGGAGTTGCTTAATGCTCAGGATGTTTTATGTGACAATACATATATAAATATAAACTTTACATAGAGTACTTAGGCATTTTTTAAAGCCGTTATTATTGTGTTTATATACAGTGTCTGTGGAGAATGAGTCACTTGGATCATTCAAAAATTCTGAGCTTTTTACTGATTGGATTAAAGATTTTATATACCCACTGCCTACCTTAATTTCTGAATTACAGTTTCAGCAATAAGATGTCAGAACTTCAGCATAAGAAAAAGCAGAAAATGCAGTGTCATGCTAAGTGCTAATAGCACAGTGTCTTACAATGCAGTTTAGGACCCTGAATTTCTCCTTCCATGCAGCTGTGTAACTTGTCAGATAGCTATATAAAATCAGTAACACTAATATAAACATAGTCTTAATATGCATTCAAATCTGTTCCTGTAGGGTTGATTATAGACATACAAAATAATAGAAATGCATACTATATATTATGTGGTTAATGCTAAGTTTCATTCTTTGGGACTAATAGAAAACAGGAAAAAAAACTTACCATTCTTCTTATAGAACATGATTTCTCCTTTGAATTCTACCTTTTCCTCCAATGATTTCTCAATCTGAAGAATCATCTGCTCATTTGTTTCAGCACCAAGTAAAAATTTACAGCTGCAGCTCTTCTGCATGACTTCAGTTCTTGCAAATCCAGCAAGCTCACAGAAGCCATCTGAGCAGTAAACAATGGGGAATCCCTTAGCCACCTGAGCATTTGCAAGGATGAAGTTACTATCTGTAGAAGAACACAAAAGTAAAACATGAATTACAGTATGAATTCTATGTCATTTGACATAATACTTCCTTTAGCTTTGTAGAAAGGCACAACTAGACATACGCTTACAAAGTCCCAGCTGCCTCCAAACAGGACTGGAACTTCTGCTTTTAGACTATTAGAAACATCGTGTCTAACAGTCCACAGAGCACCTTCATTTGATGGTTCTTCATGTACCTTCTTGCCTCACTGCATCCTCAAGCAATGATTTATGATAACAGCCTCCAATATGACACATCCAAAGAACAGTTGAGCAAAGATTGGTGATGAACATGGAAACTTTGGAGAAATTTCAAAGGTGCTACATTATGCTGCCACTCAGATTCCTCTCCAGTCCCAGAGACTGGATAAATAAATAAATAAACAAGCAAGCTATTCTCTCTATGCTTTCGATAGGCTAAAGATGAATTTATCAATACTTTAACTAGTTTCTTTTATATAGTTTTGCAAGGGAATCCTAAAAATAGAGTTGAGGGACATTCTGTGGCTAGATGAAATCTTTTGTCCTTTGTTTCCCCCCTTGACTTTCTTTTTTGTGAGATGAAAAATATTTTGCTCAAAATCACTGCCAGCTGTTTTTCAGAGCCCCACAATACTTTTCTCATATGAAACAGGCACGTAAGAGTCACATCTCAGTTACACCTTAAGGCATTTTATATTTTATACTTTTAAAATGTAATTAAAATCCAACTAACTTTATAAATTCAAGAATGGTATTTTGACATGGACATCAGTCAACAAAAAATGAAGTTCTAATTTGAGTTAAAATCTTTAAGCAAATTTTGCAGCCTAATTGTTCATTTACGTGCTTGTGGAAGTGTCTCTGAAAATTTTGTGCCTTAAACTCTCAACCTCAACTTACGTCTACACCTCTAGCACTGTATTATCTTTTTCAACTGCCACAGAGACTCTTTCCAGGTAATATATGAAGTTCTCATATGGTTTTTCCGCCTTATCTTCAAGTGAAAAAAATGAAAAAAAACATTAAATTTTGTGGGAGGAATCTGTCTACACCTCACACAGAGAGAGGAAAGACTATTTTTCGTCTACTGCTTATTAAGGAATGTTTACCTTACAACTTGCTACCAGGAGCAGTCTAGTCCCAAGACAGATACTTCTCATATTTCAGAATTATGTGCATGTGGATTCATGTGTATATTAAGGGAAAATACTAGTAACTAAACTAACTAAGCATCCCTTGATAAATGTTCATGAAATTGGAGAGAAAAAATGAACTATTTTAATGAAAAAATTCACGTTGCTATGCCTAATCCCCATATAGGGGTATATTATTCATGAATGGGGAGGGGATGGACAGAATGTATAAACTAAAATAGAGCAAAAATAAGTCTGATTCAGACTTAATTGTCACAAGAATTCTACATCCATGAAATTCCATCAACTTGGGATATGTTAATCTTTACTTACCCAAGGAATAAAATACTATGGTTGATACTGTTCTGTATTTTTAAGACAATGCTAAGGTTTGTTAAATGATTTATTTGTTCATAAGACTGTGTTTCAGTTACTCAGTTTTTGCTCAAATCTTATCAGTCTTTCACTAAATGATTGCTAAATTAAAACAGATGTTTCCTTTAAAATGCATTCTAGTTCAGTGCAGTGCTAGACTGTCATTTTTATTTGCCTAACTAGGGTATAAGTATCATCACCATTCGTGGACTGACATGCCGCTCCCTCTGTCAACACAAAACTAAATCCCCACACTGCCAAAAGAAATAAACTCATGTGCTTCCACCTCAGTTTAATGATGGCATTACAGTGTAAGACCTGCAGATTGTATATCCCAAATGCATTTGTAGCTATCAAATTAATTTACTCGAGTTTCTTATCGTTTAAGATATAATTATGCAATGCAAAGCCATTTTTTAAAAATTATTATTCTAACTGTGAACTGCAAAAAGCAGAATATAGAACACTGAAAAGACAGAAAGGGTAGGGAGAATGTTCTCTGAGTGTAGGAGTGCTTGAATATCATTATGAACAGGAATACAGTGGAGCTCACAAAGAATATCATTTTATGAAAAATTTATGATGACCAAACTCTGCTGTCATTTACATCAAAATAAACCTGGAATACTTTTGGCTACCTTAACATTCATAGCAGAAAACAATTTACTTCTAAAAGACCAAGTCAGTGCTGGCTACAATAAGAGATAATTCTGATAACATCAGCAGCTATCTGATAAGGCTTGTAAGTCTAATCGTCTTCCACTTTTTGGTAACAACAGTAAAGAATTAGCTTCAGGAAAACACAATCAGGATCATGTTTTTTGTTTTTCTTGATGTTGAAGTTCTAATCCAAATCAGATAATGAATGAAGTAGCTGTAATCCCAAACCAGTAGATTAAAGGAAATATTTAAATCACTTATTGAAGCAATTTGTTGTAATATTTAAGGATTGAGCAACATCCTTTTGTCCAATAATGATCTGTATTTCATTGATTTCTTAAGTAATATTTCTTAAGTGATAATTAACTTTTATTTTTTACACAAAACAAATTTTCTCAGACTTATCTTAAAATATTCTGGTTCAAAGTTTATTTACTTTTCATAACCTGGAATCTTTAATATCACTTGCTATTCATAATGCACGTAAAGCACCATAACACATTCAAAAAAAAACAAAACAAAACACAACCCAAGAAACAAGGGTGAAATGTATATCGTTCAGTGCGACACAAACAGCAAACCCAGCATTTAGTTCAATGTTCTTAAGTGATAGCTAGATCTTAAAATTCAGAGTAGGAAGAATGAAATTTTCTTTAGAATAATTTATTAGAAATCTATAGGCTAGAAGCCAAAACTTTTGCTTGAATAGTAGGAAAGATACAATGAGTGACACAGACCTACTAGCCTTTATATTTTGATATGTATTCATGTGTAGATTGCAACACTTCCATAAAAATAATAAAAAATTAAATTTCATATTATTCTTTCAGCACATCAATGTGAATACTAAGTTATTTCATTCAGGTTGGTTGGACTTAATGATCAGGGGACAGATTACTGGCAGGATTTTTTAATTGATTTTTTAGATAAGAAAACATATCCAAGCTAAATTCAAAATCTATCCAGAAGGTTGTAATCGTGAGTCTTTCGGACTGCATAAAAGTACAGGGCATTTGCAACAACAGAGTAGAACTGCCAATCTGCAGACAGCCTGCGAGAATAGATTTTGACAAAATGAGTAACACTCTTCAGCTCAGAAGTTGTCAAGTGCTCCAAGTCTGAGCAAAATAAATTAAAATATTTGAGTTGTGTATTTAAATATTAGCTTCAGATAAAAATACTTGGTTGGATATTGAAGTCTGCATATGATGTATAGACTGCTTTTAAAAGCATTTCTATTAAAGATGAGACAATAAACCTGGACACCAAAAAAATCCAAAAACATTCACTAAAGTTTTCCTTTAGCAGTAAGACAGTAAAGATGGATAAATACCACAGAGATATTCCACAAGTATTCAGCACAATTTAAAACAGATTTGTTTCAGGTACACTTCTTTTCACTTACGTTCATTTTCTATAAAGATTAAATGACTTTTTCACATGAAAGTTTGAAGGGAGAATATTTGGAGCTTGCATGTCTGCATTTGCTTTGGAAATAAGACATATTGAAGTAGATAGGACATTGATCAACAGAAGACTCTCCTGGTTTCCAGAAACCTCTGCCAGACACACAGCATAAACTCAGAGACAATTAAACAAAGCTGAACCAGAACCATGCTAACTCCACTTACAACCACAGGCTTACACAGAGTTGCCCTGTTTCAATGATTATTCTGATACTCAAAAATTGTAACCTAAGAAAAAGAGCATATTTATATCATGCTTCATACAATCTAGAGAGAAAAGCTTGTTAAAAAATCCCATGATAGTATTTTAGAATCGAGATAATTAAAGGAAAAGGATATTATGCAATTCTCTGCTTCATAATTAATGCACACAATTTATCTGTTTGTAATGACACCATGTTACATTTAAACCCAGCACTCCCTTGATAAATCTTACTGTCATCTTATTTAGGAAAAAAAAAGTTTTTTTTTTTTTTTGCTTTAATGGTGTAGTGTAGCTGTGTCTGCTGTAAGTCTCATTGTTGTGCTTCCCCATTGAAAACTACTCTTTTCAAAGTGCAGATGGTTTCTGCAAGTCTTTCTCTTTAGGAGTGAAGAGAACATTTATCAGACGTCTTGGACAACCAAGCACAGCCAATCACCATTCTGTTTTTAAATATTAATTTATTTATGAATTAAAAAGGAAGAAAAAATAACAAAAGAAAAAAATCCCTAGCAATGAAGTAAGTTGCATGCATAAACAAGTGACTCACATAGCCACTTGATAGAATGGGGAACAGTCCTTAATTATTCTGGATGAACAGAGTTACTACACGTAGGTTTGATTCCACAGTTCCTCCACAGGCAACTTAACAAAAGAAGTCTCATTCCTATTCTCATACTGCTACAGAGAACACGATCACATTAACAGTTGTTAAGTATACCTGAGTGATTAAAATGGCATATGAAAACATTTAGCTTTATGTCAGCTCATTTAAATGCAAGTGAGTGTAATTAGAGTTCAAGCTCATTTACCAGCTACCATACTTTGAATCTGACTGAGATCAAAATGGTTTTATAATGTATACATTTCCAAATATTAAAGTTTCTCTTGAAAACCCCAGTGAAGTTGTTTGGGTCACTAAAGTGAGGTTAAGATTTATTCAGATCTAGATGAATTAGAATTAGAAAGAAAGTTAGTTGTTTATATTGGTACCTCTTACCTCTCTTTGCTAATAATAATAATAATAATAAAATTCCAATGATTTCCAGGAGTAAAGGGTAGAAATATTGCACAATAAATGATATGTATGGACTGATGAACAGAGGACTCGTCACTGTAGGCTCTATAATTGATTTAATTGGCCTTGTCATTTCAAATAAAGTCTGACATTACAAGGAAATATATTCATAAAATTGGGTAACATTTAGAAATTCAGAGTAAAAAACAATATTTGAAGTACCTAGTTCTATGGACTCAGCTCAAGGGTGAGCTGCCATAGCTCCCGCTTAAACTGCATAGCCAAAATTAATTCCCATTGTGTAGAAAAATTCTGAATTCAGCAGATGAGAAATCAAACTTTCACTTTGCATTTGCAATAATATTTAGTCTGACAGTGAAAATGCTTCATTGTATACAATACTTATAGCTACAGAAAGAATTAATCTGTAATGCAGTTCAGCACAGAGACATTCAGACAAAATGAACATCAGGATGTTAAACCATCTTCTAGTCTTGTTGATACACACAAATCGCAAGCCATTTAAGAGACTCAGTGCTTAACAATCTCAAACCTAGTCTTCATTGCCATTAATGCATCAGGTCAATACTAGAATAATGTCTGCAGCTGTGTTCATGAACCAAAGAAAGTACCTGTTCCTAGGACAATGCAGACCAAAGAGCCAGCCAGTATCACACCCAAGGAGGAAAACCAACAAACCAAAATAATAATAATAATAAAAAAAGGGACCAATACCCAAAAAAGCCTTCATGCAGAGATGGGACCCTGGACTCCTAGATGGAAAAAAAAAATCATTTGCTTCTCTATTCTCCATTAGAAATCTCTGTATATGCTCCTATCTTCACTCCTTTTCTAATCTCTTTCTCATTTGCATCTACCTGAACTCTAAAGTGTAAGGGCTGGAAAAGACTTTGTTCAACATAGTAGTGACTTTGTTACTGTTAACTTATCATCACAGAGCACCTTTCAAATAAATAATCAGTGCAATTGTAATGGATAAACTACAGTAAGGGAGAGGAACACTTAGCATCGATGACTTTGATGTTCTTCAGAATTAAACTCCATTAGAAGCAGATATCTACATCTTTTCCTCAGAAGGAAATATTACCTAGTCTAGGATATCCCTTTTTCACTTTTTTTTTTTTTTTTTAAATACTTATCTGGTATTACACATTTATATTCATAGAATCATAGCATGGTTTGGGTTGGAAGAGACCTTAAAGATCATCCAGTTCCAACCCTCCTGCAATGGGCAGGAACACCTTCCACTAGGATCAGGTTGCTCAAGGCCCCATCCAGCTGGCCTTGAACACTTCCAGGGACAGGACATCCACAGCTTCTCTGGGCAACCTGTGGCAGTGCCTCACCACCCTCATAGTAAAGAATTTTTTCCTGGTATCTAACCTGAATCTGCCCTCTTTCAGTTTAAAACCATTGCCCCTTGTCCTATCACTACACAACCTTGTAAAAAGTCCCTCTCCAGCTTTCTTGTTTGCCCCTTTTAGGTATATATTACACATACAGTTTGTGTATGTGTAACATAAAATTTAAATCCAGCAGATTAAGCTGAATCAAGGTTGCAATTAAATATTTCTTTTCCCACTCTTAAGCTGTGAGGCTGCTGTGATTTAGCCCGGGCAGGCAGCTAAGTGCCACACAGTCACTCGCTCACTCCCCCCAGGTGGGATGGGGGAGAGAATCAGAAAGGTAAAAGCGTAAGAACCCATGGGTTGAGACAAAGACAGTTTACTAGGTAAAGCAAAAGCTGCGTGTGCAAGCAAAGCAAAACAAGGAACTCTTTCGCTACTTCCCATGGGCAGGCAGGTGTTCAGCCACTTCCAGGAAAGCAGGGCTCATCACGTGTAACGGTTTCTTGGGAAGACAAACACCATCACTCAGAATGTCCACTCATTCGTCCTCCTTTCCCCAGCTGTTATTACGGAGCATGACAGCATATGGTATGGGACATCCCTTTGGTCGGTCTGGGTCACCTGTCCTGGCTGTGTCCCCTCCCAGCTCCTTGTGCACCCCCAGCCTCCTCGCTGGCAGGGCAGCACGAGAAGCTGGAAAGTCCTTGGCTCTTTGTAAGCACTGCTCTGCAACAACTAAAACATCATTGTGTTATCACCACTATTTTCATCAAAAATGCAAAACACAGCATAGTGTGAGCCTCTACAAAGAAAATTAACTCTATCCCAGCCAAAACCATGACAGAGGCACATGTCATAAATGTACTAACTCTCATCTGGCGGCAGCAGTGGAGCATCTCACATCACTGCTCCTCACCTACACAAAATGATCTATCCTTAGAACAGACCTAGACCAGGGTCTGGGTTTAATGTGAAGGCAAAAACGACAACAGTCATCCTTCCTCAGCACCACCTGCTTAGTGCAGCAGTTGCTCTCCACAGTGGTCAAAGCAGCATCCTCAGCTGTTTACCCATCTCTATCACAGATGCATCTATCTGGCTCTGCACATAGTGACAACAAACAATTTTGTATACGATTTTCATTTCCACGTGCAGTATACCCAAATAACAGTATCCAGACCTTTCTCTTGCCAAAAACATTGTCTGTTCAAATATCACATAATCCATGTGTTACTGCTGTATTCTCTGAATAAGAGGCATGCATCATTTCATACAAACACCGTACTACCCTGAAGTTGTTACTCAAAGCAGTTCAGAGCTGCTTTTCATACATGCTGGCTCATACGCATACTTTGTAGGATGTTCATGATCACTTTAACAATTGTCTACAACTCCCATAACAATTTCATGCCAGCTTGCGATGACTTCTACTGTACTGAATTCTCTCTATAATTAGTATATTACAATATTAAGGTGCCAATACAGTACCAGGGCTCTACAGCTAAAAATGACCACCTCCAGCCTTTGCAGTTTATACACTCCTCTCTCACTCCCTGAAATTAAAGGAAAATCTTGAGTTAATTTTAAAGGGGTGAGGAAGTAGACCCTCATGTGCCTCCAGTGAAATGAGTTGTCTGTAACCTGCAAGAAGAATTTCTGCATGCAGTGTTCTTAGAGAAGCAATGCTAATCTGAAATGATGCTGTGGAAAAGAAAGCATGTTCAAAGAATATTCTTCTGGCAAACTGACAAATTATGTCAAAAGATGATTCAGAAACTGATGAACAGTGTCCAGGGAATGTCATTTCCAGAAAAGCTAGAATTTTATACTGAGCTATTTACCATAATAAACAGTGACACGCTTTCTGAAATGTGGTTACCTCGTAAATCAAAATAATTCCAAGAATCTCAAAGTAGGGTTCTCTGATGATGTATTCTTGAACAAGATCTGTGAATAAAACTTCTTTTTGGAGTGGAATGGAATGTTGTGAAGTTACAGGTGGGGATGTGATTAGGTTATCACATTCAAAAGAAACCAGATCATCTTGTAGTGAGTTTCCCAGCTGAGAATGATCTTCAGAAAAATCCAGAGGGAAAAATGCTGAAAACTGTGGAGAAGTCATGGCTGAATAAAAACAGAGAGTAACCTTAATGGAAAAGTAAAGTAGATGCCTGAAGTAGACGTAGACAACTACTTCTTATAATGAAGCTACAATGGATAGCCACCCCTCAGTTAGAACCCTCCTGAATGATTGGTACAGAATAGAGCAGGAACACCTGAGCTTAAATGTACTGACTTATAGAAAGATCTTAACAAGCAAGGAAGAAGCTGTTTGAGGAACCTGAAATGCTTGAGGAGAACACTGGCATAAAATTGTCATAATCTGGAGAAAGATCCAGATTTTAACTGGAGATGGAATATGGTCTGGGAAGTTCAAAGCATCCACAACTTCCTTGTAGTAAGGAATACAGATATTAATAAGCAGTAAAATCATCAGATTTTTGGTTACCTTAAAAGAAAAATAAAATAATTTGGACTACTTATTGTCTCAGTCAGAGAAAATCAGGCACAGGAAAATAAAAAATTTCCCTGAATTCAACCTCAGAGAACTTAAGCAATGCAGACAAGAAGCACAACAAAATCATGCAGGGCCTTAAGTATAGTTAGTTCCTCCAAAAACTAGGCCTTTTTACGTGCGCTTCTTTTANAATGAAGACACTGTAACACATATGAGCCTGTGGCGTTTCTATAGCAAGTGCTATTTTCATTTTCATGTGGAACAAAACCAGTCTCCCTTCCAACTCTCCTGCCCCCCAAAAGCAGGTGAATAAAAAATTGCTTACATGAGGAAGCAACTCACATCAGAACACTAGACCAGTGTTCAGTAACTAGTCCAAGATCTAAACCTCCCACATCCCAGAAAAATGTTATCTATTAATTATTCTGCAGTTAATCAGCATCGTTAGGGAAACAAGTAATTTTTCTGTCAGTTTTCTTGGTCAAAACGTACAAATTACACTTCAGTTTTCAACTAAATTCCTCTTGCTTGTCCAAAAATTTTCATGCAAAAAATTTTTTGCCACTATACTTGCGAGACAATGTCAACTCTACTTGTTCTACAAGAACAAAGTATAAAGATGCTGCAATCAATGCCAGTGCTATTATGGGAGGCAGCTAGATGTCTTGCTTTGTCTTGCCAAAACCCAATCTAAAGCAAGTGACCGAGAAACCTTAATGAAACGGCAGCAAATACTTGTTACTG
The DNA here is from genome assembly GCA_013399475.1 of Chauna torquata. NCBI lineage: Eukaryota > Metazoa > Chordata > Aves > Anseriformes > Anhimidae > Chauna > Chauna torquata. Next base: position 9,739 of record VXAL01016487.1, on the reverse strand, counting down.
ATCACAAAAATTTTATGCAAGAAAAATCTGATACACTCAGAGGGTTTGGAAGCTGTTTGTAGAAAACCTGGTGTTCACACCATGGATTTGTCTGTTATCTCATCAAGTAGAAGTGGCACTGAGCAAACACAGAGAAAATACTAAAAATAGACACACAGAAAAAGCTTTTTAGCATAAACTCTGAGAAGCTCTGTAAGTTATGCTCACTGAAAACACCAAAAGTAGAAGAAAGCTGTAAATGACAAACTGATTATACTGCCACATTTCCTATGTGACCCAATGCTATA